>JALLOT010000947.1:0-16957 GCA_036939595.1 Thalassiosira livingstoniorum
CAAACAAAATGTGAAAAACACCCACCCACCCTCCCGGAGAAGACTGCAAAATGCTGTCTTTTTGGGAGTTTTAAACTCACATTTTAACTTGGGTTTTAAAAACACGAGTTTTAACTCTCCCAAAATAGTTTCCTATATAGGTTTAAAAGTCCATTTTGCTGAGCAAACAATAGACTTTTACCCCGCTTATGTAGCATTTAGTTTGTACTTTTATTGCACCAAAACAATGCAGTTATTGCTACCCAAAGGCGCAATGAGTTTTTTCTAGCTTCTTGCAGAAAAACTTTGTGTGGTAATACCTAGCAGTAGCAGATATTTGTCAACTCCATACAACTTAAAATCATAAATTTGTTTAAGGAATTAGTATTTTCTATATAATGTCCATTTTTAACACAAGCAATAATTTGAACTTTGAAAACATGATCCATCATAAATTTAAAAATATTGGTCCAAATTCAAAACCCATGAATGACAAGACAGCTGAAATAAAGAGGATCAAGTCATATTTTGTATGCGTATATTAAAAAACAACTTTAGGTAGCATTACATGTAATCATCCAACTTTAACACAAATGCTGGTAGGAGCTTGGTCTTCTTGTGTCACATCAAGTACAAAATTCAATCTCTCATTTTGTATTGATACTTCATCTATGATCTCTCAAATTTTTTGCAGAAACTGTTTAATGTTCACACTCAGGTCTTACAATTGTATACACAACTCACTTGTGAGATTCTATGAACATCATGTTTAAAACTTATGTTGCAAAACATTCAATTTGAAATTTGAAACACTTTCTAGCTTAAGTGAAACTAAATCATAGTAAATAGGAAATTAATCTCTTAGTTGCATGATTTACCCTGAAATATCACAGTTTATTGGACCTAAAATTTACTGTGGTGTAGAAGTTTTTTTGGCGCAGACTTTGCAGGCAGTTTTTATGTGTCTGTGGTGAGCAATATGGACTGTGTATACTCATGCACTGGCTACATAGTACATTGCCATGTCTCAGGCTCTGAGGGAGACTATTCCACTTACAAACTTGATGCATGAAATCAACTACGCATTTGAATTGCACCTACCAAAACCTAGGTTGGTGTCAGCAAGGATAATTAGAGCTGCATTGCTGTGGCACAATCCCCGAAATTCTCTCCAAGAACCAAACACATAGCCATCAAGTATCACCACTCTATACAGCATGTTGAGACTCAAGCAAACCTAAATGTTTCCTGATAATCCAATATGTTGATGCTCATAATCAATTAGCTGACATTCTGTTAAGCCTCTTCCAGAAGATAAGTTCTTGGGTTTTAGAAAGCTTCTCAATATGGATGGTAATGAATGCTGTGCAATGAAGGAGTGTTAGATTCTATGAACATCATATTTAAAACTTATGTTGCAAAACATTCATTTTGAAATTTAAAACATTTTCTAGTTTAAGTGAAACTAAATCATAATTAGGAAATTCATCTCTTAATTACATGATTTACCCTGTAATATCACATCTCTACAAAGTCACAGTTTTGGTTCCTCTCATCCTTGATGGCTAGGGAATGTAGGCCTTGGCATTGACAGGTGTGCAGTTTGCCTTGTCCTTCATGTCCCAGTCCCTTGTATCTAACTGAAAGCAGAAGGTATGACCTTTAGTAGATTGAAGATTAGAATTCTAAGGAGTTGCTCTGATTCATATGGACTTTATGTGTTCTCAGGGAACTTTTGCCCTTAATCAATCCTTTCTTAGAGAGCTTTTATTGACTTGTTTGGGTCATAAGTAGTTTTTGTGTTTTTGCTTTGATATCCTGATTTGTAAGCTGACCATTCACATGCATAACAGATGTGTGAAGAACTGGACAACTGTCACATTTCTATACCCTGAAATTAAATGGTAAAGAGCAATGTAATATTTTTAATCAATGGCTGATTGATTTCAAATGGCAGTCATGAGTAAATTTTACTCAAGGTACACTCTTTTATTGATGTTGTAATCTATTTTGACATACATCATGCATTCAGTGGATGCTCCCCAGGGATACAAGAGTTGGCCTGGATATACTAGTGGTACAAATGGTGTGTTTGACATAGTAGCATAAAGTTGGGGCATTGTAGCCAGGAATGAATTGTCCTGCCAGTTGAAATTGTTAAGTATTAATACTATCTAGATTTTCAATGATATGCTTGGGGGGGGCTCTTTTATCCAGGTTTACGCTGGTTGCCCTGGCATTTTGGTGGGCTCTTGGTATGGAAAACCCTTCTAGACAGATTTGATGGTGGGCTTGGAGGCCATGGTCCATAATAGCTTATCTCTGTTGAACACAACGAAAGGAAAAGATCTAGTGACTCATGAGATGAGCTATTTTGTGAGGAGCTATGTCAAAAACTACTGGATGCCTGGCAGCACATGTCTGACCATCACTAACAAGACAAAGGTAAACTCAGGCTGCAGCAGCTGCCTTAATGGGGACGTATGTTCCTCGTGGCAATGAAACCTGACTCTAGTGCTGAAGCTGGCTTTAACAAAGTTAAGACATTTCAACTTTGACTCAGCACATTTTCAAAACGGGCATTCAAGTTCACTTGCTGATCATAATCATTCAAGTAATCTAATCTGTTCTAATCATTGTAACTAAGTCTTATGCTAAAGTCAATGAAATTGAAAATTCTTGTAATTTGGCTACATCTTCATTGTTGTCAACATCTTAATTGTTCCAGAGTGATTTTATTATGTCCCCTAGAAATGAAAAAGCAAAAAAGACAATAGATTGTATACTACCAAGTTAACCCAGATATTTGTGCGGATACTTTACTACCTCGCAGTATCCCTCATGCAAAAATAAGAAAAGGCAATTGCAATCTGATACTCAATGTGCTTAGCATGAAAGAAAGGCATAACAAGTTATTATCATCCGATTATCAAAACAGGAAATCTTTTCAAATTCTGAAGTGTTAACTAGAGCACTTTGATTCTCAACATTTCATTTGCAGAACATGGAATGAAGCAGAGTTGTTGTTGCCCTGATGTTGTCGCATTCTTTTACTGGCTGTTTAGTTGTTGCTTTGGCACCACAAATCTTGGCATTCATTACAAGCGTGGCGACTGGTTTCTGACAATTGTTGACACCCACAAAGACAGATTGTAGCACATAGCAGTCACGAGTAATGAGTAGCCGATCCTTTCACCCGTGACTGGAACGGGATTATTCCTCCACAAAATGAGCTTTTCATCAATCCTCTTGCTGCTGATTGTTTTGTTCATTTTGCTGCTGCTGTTCCTTTTTCTTTTGTTTATTCCTCCGTCTCCTTTCCTTGTCAAACAGTGCCTCCAACATGACTCTGTTCTGTTCCTGTACAGTCGAATCACTCATTGCTAAATGCACCCCACCGAATTTCCCCCCAGCGCCTACCACTTCTTCCTTTCCGTCGACTATTCGTTTGTTTCCTATCCCTTGAAGTTCTTTCTGCTGCAATTTTTCTCCTGTTTTGTAGTGTTTCAGTTAATTGAGGGCAGAAACAACGACACAATTAGAGATTAGAAGGTTCAACAAGAATCATTTTACAATATGACATGGGATTAATTCTCTTACCTCGCTCCCCGATTTCTTCAACACTTTTGGAAATAGCCCACTGCATGACATACCACCCCCCAACAACGGGTATCGAAAAATAAAAGCACCCCATGGCATACTGTCCCCATTTCGGGAGAGGGTATCGCCAAGCTGTGTGGACTGTACGTTTTAATCGCTCGTGCTTTTCGTGGATGGTGCGGAGTGTGCGGAGGATGGCATCCATTGTTGCAATCGGGCCGTGGTGTCGATTTAAGTTTCAGGGACACCTTTTTGCTTTTTTCCGAGACGAGTTTGTGGGCTGGGTGGGTCGTGCTCGAAGCCACCAGACACCAGAGAGTGAGAGAAGATTCGTGATTTTTTGTGATTCCGGTTTATTGCTACATTTTCGTGACAGTATGGTATTGTATCCGGTGATGCACGTAACGTACTTACCACCCAAATATGGCATCCACCCAGATCCATCCGCCCGTGATGGACTACCATATGACATTAATTACACAGTGTGTGGAGCCACAGTCACATGTCACATGCACGTCACGGGAGGGATCAATCAAAAGATAAGGATTATTCTTGGATCGTCTTGGAACTCTGTAGTCATTTTTTTTGGTGGCAACTGAGTGGCAACTGGCAACTTGTGGCAACGCCTCCTATCGCCCGCAAAGACATTGTAGCCTTAGCTAATTTGGCTTGTGGATTATGCATGAGATATCTCCAGCGGAACTAAAGAAGACCTACCATGGATGTGCCTGTGCAGCTTCTCCGTGGTTCTGAATACTGAACAGTCCGGACGTCTGGGCCGTCTCCCGTCTCAAACTCTTTGCAAACCAAAATATTGACACGTACGTTGCGGTTGAAGAAGTTTCGACTTTTTGAAACGCATTAGAATTGTCACAACCGGACACAAAATCAGATGGCGGGAAGTGGGCTGGGGCAAAATATTTTGAACAGTATGAAATTGTTCATTCCTCCCTTTTTTGCTTAGCAAACAAAGAATGAATGGCAGTGGGCATATATTGAAAGGTTCTACTTGTAATGTGATCATTGAATGTTGAGGTATTGGCTTTTGGTGTCTGATTTCTGGTTTCATTCGTTTTTGATACATGATATGGATGGCGGTGTATCGAGTGAAAAGAGTGCAATTTGTTGATATTTTGTGAATATGTGTGGTCCGAAGTCAGGAACGATTTGATCATGAAAATCTGCCATTTCGTGTGATTTATCAAAAATCCTCTCTATGTTTTGCCATTGATTGCAAAAGGCAGCTCTAGAACAAATGTTGAGGAAATATTGCAATAGCATCATCATAGCGTATTGTTTCAGAATTTGTAATCTGTGAAATTGTTGTCATTTTAAGTGTCATTGATCCATTGAATCACACTTCAAAACTCACCAATTCTATCGTTTTAATATTATATTTTTCAGGTAACATGGATTAGAAATAAAATCTCAATGTTTACATAAGTAGGCCAGCATATGATGCAACAGTTAATTGTTTTTCAAAAGCATTGATCCTTGTATCTGTTGAACATATATTCGAATCGTCAAAATGGACTCGTTAATGCCAACTTTCAAAAGTTATGATGCATTCGAAAAAGTTCTTCGGACCTACGGGCATCCAGCAGCGATTTCTGACCTTGATGCCCTCCCAAGAGGCGGGGCATCTTGGAAGCGCTTCCTTGAAGCACTTGGGACTACTTGCCGAGACAATTTTGTTCAATATTCAATCGACGCTGTAATGACGGATGTGCCAAAATCAAAGAGTGTTCACTTGGATTAAAACTGCCCTATCGTTCAGGCCTTTGTCGAAATGAGTGGCCCAAATTCCTCTAACGCTCTCACAGATTTCTCACTCCAACAAATGAAAGATTCTTTAAGAGATTGTGGTCGTCCTCTACCCTTGAAATACCAGCTGCTCGCAGAGCATGAGGGACGAAAGTCACACGTGGCCAAAACACACAACAAAAATGAAGGGTATTTCCTGCTCAACACTTCTAGCCGTATCAGAAAGATGATAATCTTCATGCAACGGCAGTAAATTGGTCTAGAATGAAAAATATAGCAATCTGGGACCTAAAGCTTTACGATTCGAACGAGGGAAAGTATATTGAAGGCGCGCTCCTCATAGATCCATTTATATACCCATGGTCGGAACAACAACCACCCTTGAAGATTCCAATGGTGATGATACTTTTGGCTCTTTAGGAGTCCGTTGCTGTGTCATCTGCTAAGATTCCAAAGGGGCGCACACTCTGTGTAGCTGCGCCGTTTCAGAAGATTTTTTGTGATGGTAGCAGAGGGATTAGAATCGATGATCCGAATGACATTTCCGTGGTAAATACTGGAGGTCTAGTCAGATTCAAAGAAGAGGAGACGTCATTAATTCGAGCAAAACGACAGGGAACAAGTTTGTGCAAAAGAAAATTTACCTTGCCGCAAATGAAGCCTCCATTGGTGGCCTTCGATCAGCCGACCTCATTGCGACTCTTCTACTAAATAGGTCGCAGGCTTATTCAATGCTGGGAGATTGGGAGTGTTCGTTGGCGAATGCGGCTGCTTCCTTCACCATTAGGCCTGCGAATAAAAAAACTCGGGCCCGCTACAGAAAAGCCCCTGAGGAACTGAATAAAAATCGCAGTCAGGACTCGAACAATCAGAGCTTGGTGGTGATGGGAAAGGTTCTAACATTAGAACACAAAGACAGAGCATCAAGAATTAATGAAAGTAAGGGAACTGTTTTGGCAATTAAGGAGAAAGGAAATGACTGCTTTAAAAATAAAAATTGCGAAGATGCTGCTGGCTACTACACTACGGGTCTCATATTATATGGCGAAACAACTAGGGCTCTTTTAGGAAACTATTCACTGTGCTACCTTGTAGTGGTGCAAATCTTGATGCTGTTGCTGCTTCACTTCGGATCAAATTTGATGCCAAGGCACATTGCCGTCTAGCTCGAGGAGTTTTTTGTTTGTGTGAGCCCGCTCTATGCCACAATATACTGATGAAACAACCACAGAAATTTGAAGAAAAGTCTCTTGCCCGTGAGAGAGATGAATTACTGTCCGAGTCGAAATGTTTTGCAGATGTTGGGTGGAGTCGGTCTACGAAACCCTACATTGGTTTTATCGAGGAAGCTTCTCCCACAATGGACGGGACATATTGATACATTTGATACTAAGTTGAAGGGCCGAGGTGTTATGACAACGGCTAATCTCGAAGCTGGTGAGGACGTGCTCGTAGAACGCCCTCTCGCGATGGCGGAGACCAAAGGCCTAGAAGGAAATAATGGCGATGTTCTGTTGAGCTTGGACAAAACAGATCTAAAGGATCCTTCACGAGCCTACATTCGCCAGGCTATCGTGTTTCGCTCACAAAGAGAAGGCATTCTTCTTAGAATTGTGGACAGTCTTTATGATGGTGTCAACAAATGCCCAGTGGTCCCTTTTTCTGATCTAATGCCAAACCTTGGAACTTGCCCTATTTTTCTCCCAACTCGTCATGAAAATTTGGAAGGGGAAAAGTCCGTTTGACTTCAGAACGCATGGTAGCAATCCTTTTTGTGACTTCTCATGGCACAGGTGCCCAAAAACGCAGTTGATCGATTGTCCTGAAGTAGTAACACGTGCTTGCTTCCTGCCACATCAATGTTCAATCGTTCAATCGATCAATCATTCTTCGCGACCAACATGTGAGTATAGCATCTTGGGGGGTGGGGTGCTCTGTTATTAGAACCGTTGGCAATGTGACTCCGGGTTCCGAACTTACTGTATGCTACCATCCAGACGAAGAGATGGTTCGGAGCAAATGGTGGATTGCTCCTTAGATTTTCGGCATTATTTTCATATTGTTTCCAGTCTGCTCGGAAAAGGTATTTGTAGGTACATTATTTTAGTGCTTCATTCTACGGGTTTTGGCATACAATTCACAATCCAATGTTTTATTATTTCTTTGCAGCCTTGCAGTTTGGTAGTATTGTTCATGACCTCAAAATATAACGACTACATTTTCTTTTGTATTTGAAATAACATTTTCTTGGGGGTGAATTATTTTAATCCCAACTCTACCCTGCCATCACTATTATTTGTAAGCAATCCTTGGTTGGTTGGAAAAGAAGGCAAAAACTGTGATCTTGCTCATGAAGGGCGAAAAAAAGGTGGATCACGACCAAAATTATCGCCTCTGATCACGACTGAATAATCAACTTCCATGTTATATGGTACTACCATAGATACTGTTTATGCTATTGGCAAGCTCACAATAAATTTTAGCAACATGGCAGAATTGAATAATGATGTTCATCAACTTCCCGACAATGATAACTTCAATGAAGACAGTGATATTCAAAGGATCTTAGCCAATGACCCAACTCTATCCGAGTTTTGCATTTGTAGTCATCATTACTTGCCTACAAGTGTTTCTGAGTGGAGGAAATTAGGTCACCACATCGGAAATAACACCCGCATCAGGGACCTTGACATCCTAAATAAATTGGCCAAAAAGAATGCCGAGGCTTTTTTTGAAGGATTTGTCAGTAACAGATCAATATCAAGACTGACTTTTTTAGGTTGCAAATTTCACAGAGGAAAGGTGTTACAGCAATTGATTCCTTTCGTCCAAAACAATAAGAAGCTTCGCCATCTCTCTCTTTTGCACTCTCGGCTAGGACCAATTGAAATCCACTATCTTCGCAGCGCTCTATCAACATCAAAAACTTTGAAACGTATTAGTCTATCTTCGCTCAGAATTCCCCAAACGCTAAACGACAAGCTGGTCCTTGCGGTGTTCGAATGCCCACAACTCGAAGACCTCTTCTTGTCATTTAATCAGATCGGGTTGAGTGGGTGTCTTGCAATCGCTGAGCACCTGCAGAGCTCTCAAACTACGATAAAATGCCTCAGACTTGATGACAACAATATTGGCGATGATTGCATGGTTGCTCTGTCAAACGCATTGGCCTCGAACTCCAATTTAAACAAGTTAAATCTGGATTATAACTCCTCTATTACCTCTGTTGGGTGGGGTGCATTGTCATCTGCTTTGACAAGTAGTCGTTGCGGGCTACGAGAACTCTCAGTTGAAGAATGTGGCATCGATGACGATGGAATAGTTGAACTGGCTCGAGGCGTGGCAAACAGCAAGAATCTGGTGAAACTAGAACTTGGATACAATGATTCTATCACAGTAAATGGATGGGAATCTTTCTCTGATGTACTTCAAAGTTCGAGAACAAAATTGAAGGACATCTCCTTAGTGTATGACGCGATGCGTGACGGTGTAGCAGTTGCTCTATCCAAAGTGCTCACACATACAAATTTAAAGCATTTGGATCTTTCTGGAAATGCCATTGGCGATGATGGGGTTTTCGCTTTGTCAGACGCACTAGATGGGAACTCGAGGCTGAATAAGTTGGTATTAGACCGCAATGATACAGTTTCTACGATGGGCTGGGAATCTTTGTCAATTGCTCTACAAAACCCATTGAACTCACTGAAAAAGCTCTCTCTCAATGGCTGCAGTATCGATGAAGAAGGAATCGCAATTTTGTCCTACGGTCTGGCTCAAAATACAACACTAGAAACATTGGACCTACATGGTAATAGTTCGATTAGCCTCAGAGGCTGGGAAGAATTTGCTACGAGTGTCTTGCAGAGTCAAACTTGTAAGCTGAAGAAACTTTTCCTTGGGAGTACGGACATCGATGACAGTGCCATGTGCGCCCTCTCCGCTAGTCTCGCGACGAACCAAAGCTTAAGTGTCATGACACTTGAACATAATCCAATCACCAAGCATGGGTGGGACAGGGTATCTGACATACTTTGCAGAAAGAAAAACATCCGAGAAACTCTCGATTCAAATCACACCCTTACTCAGCTCGTGCAGTTTGATTTTGTTGCGGATGGAATGCTGCTAGATTTACTACGGATGAACCGCAAGAAGGAAAAGCGATCAGTAGCTGTTCTCAAAGTTGTTATGATCCATTTGAGTGGCAGCAATTACTGCATGGATCCATTCTATGAAATGAAGCTGCCTCTCTTGATTCACGTCATCGGGCGAATCAGCAAGTCTCTCGATGGTGATAGAAGAAGTGAGATCGATCGGCTTTCTGCATTGTACCGATTGCTCATGGGGATTCCATCACTTCTATTATTTGCCTCTGGCAGAAATGATGAGCAAATGAACAAATGAACGAGCCATAAATGAAGAGCTTCTAAATCGATATCAATTTAATACTTAAAGGGCAATAACTTACTTCATCCGAGTAACAAATATTACAAATTACATCGAAACAACAGCGTAGGAACATCACATTGCTCCAGAACGCAATATCTCAACCTGAAATAACAGGGTGTTAAAAATTTGTGTTCGTTGCAATTCTTTGAGAAAAGGATTGTTGTGACCTACAGCTTTGGCGAAAACCTCTATTGAACTGCTCTACTGAAAAGCTCTCTGGGGACGTGGAGTAAAAGTCATTGGATTCCTCTTCGAATGCTCCGTTGACGCAAGAAGTCCCACCAAAGAAAGTACTTTGATGTGCACTACTATTGCTAGGAATCGCACCAAAAGAGTTGTATCGACTCTTGTTGGATGTTTCCATGCTTAAACAAAAATCCAATGCATCGTACAACGGTTGTGCTGCCCTTGGCCGTTCAATTTCCCTACCTGCGAGCAAATCATCCACTTCCACCTCCTTTCCATAAAATTTGGCATTTACATCTCTCCTCACGGAAACCACGCTGCTCTCTATCGACAACCCTACAAACAACCCTTTAGAATGAACATAGGCGTATGCCGGGGCTAACGACATTGGATTTAAATCCTCGCCAGACGTATGGACATTGCCAGAAGCACCTCGCCCTAACGGACCAACGGCAACGCCTAATTCTGCGCCAAGGTTGACAGTTCCGGATGGGGATGAAAATGCAGCAACTGCCTTATGAGTTGTAAGAACAATAAGATAAGATGCAATATCTCCTCCGACCAATGCTCCCCAGCCCACTCCTACTGTGCCCAGCGCCGAGGGAGCACTCCATTGCGATTTACGATGCCTTCTACTGCCGCTAGCATCACCACTANCCGATCTCTCCTTCAATGCCAGTAGTGGTGATGCTAGCGGCAGTAGAAGGAGTTATCACTGTTGTCAAGTCTTGATATTATCAACCCCGTGCCAACCCTACCACTTATCACGAAGCCTCCTTTTGCCACTGTCAGAAACACCAACCCCTTTGCATGTTTTAACAAATCGATGGGTATTGCACGGTCGGAAGTGTTCATTGCATGGAGGGTGGAGGAAGATGGTGAAGTGCGAGTCCCCCGTGGTAGTCGTCGTATTCCGCACATGCGAAACAAAGTATAAGTGGCAGCGCGTATGCTCGATCCAAGGGTTGCAGTGATGGGGTTCGATAAGTGCTTCTGAATGCCAGCAGCATCTTTATCTAATTTTGTTGGGCTGTCTTGTGCCGATGCATTATGTTGCCTATTTGACCGGTAGGTCAAACTGCTTGTGTCATATGGGTTGTCATGCAGAATGTCTGCATTTGGTTGTTGTATATCCCACTGCTGGTCTTGGCTTTCATTGCCAAGATCTTCTTGAGAAGTAAACAAATCGTCCCAATCCACAGGGTTATATCGGTCACAAGGAGGTCGATCAGCCGAGCTCACTGTTAAAAATTCAATTACTTGCTCCCGTAATGTGGGTGGAAGCGTTCTTTTACGCGGGGTGGAGCAATTCTCCCATTCATCATCTTCACCTCCTTCCTTAATTGATTCATCTTTATCCGATTCTAATGGAAATCTCTCTCCCCCAATTCCACCATTATTTAACTCGTCACATAAGGCATGCAGCCAAAGATCCAATTTAACTTTCCTGATTTCTATCAATTCTCGATTGCTTTGCCTGACTGCTTGGCCAACCTGACTGATATGACCACTAGTTTCTGGACTGAATGGACTTATATTATGACTATTATCGTGTCGCTCTTGCCCATACGAGGTCATCTGACTCATTGAAACAGTCTCGCCATTTCCAGAAAATTGATTTCTCAAATTGTTAAAATTACAGCAAAACTTTCCTGCCCAATGTTTCTTTGGAAATGGAGATCTCAAGTATATTTGGTTGGCTAGCAATTGGTTTTGTAGTTGGTTGAATTCAGAATATCGGTGTTCAATTATTTGAGAGGTCGCTTTTGTTTGTATTCGATTGGAGTTGGATGGTTTGGATTGCTGTGTTGGCTGCTCTGGGTGTGATATTGAAGCCTGAGGAGGAACATAAGTGGTGATTGTCTCAACATCGATGACGTAGGAAGTGTAGGGATTCCCAGCGGCATCGACGCGGGTCTCTGCGTTGAGAATTCTTGCAATGTAGGTGTTGGTTGGTTGACTAGGGAAACGGTTGAATTGCTGAGTGATCAAGTGATTGGTGGTATTGTTTTGGTATTGATTTGGCGGTAAACTCAGAGGCTGACTGGCCAACTTGTTTTCCGGAGGGTTTTGTGGTGAAAAATGATTTGATATTATTACTGGATGTGAAAGTCGGCCTTTCTGAAATGTTTGCTTTAAATCTCCGCCATGACGCCCAGAGTTTGACGGCACAGCAGCTGTGACACTAAGATCGTTGTTGCTGGGTGGAGGCGACGGTTGCGACGGCATCATGGTGAGAAAAGAAGGGTCGTGCTGGCGGTAAACGATTCCGCTGCCACTTAGTGGTCGTAGATCATCTGAGTCTTTCATTTTGATTCAGTATTCGGCGTTTCAAAGCAATGCTACAACGTTCCTTCAGTACTGCCACTCGAATGTTTTGTTTTTCTGTGGCCAACACTTCAATGTTGGAAATCGAGTAACCTCTGAAAAGACAATAGATGGAGACTGAACCCGCACCAGCTGCAATGGTCTGCCCGTCACGATTGGGATGAAGCCGTCGACGCTGGTCGAAATGGCAATCCTACATCATGGTTCATTGCGTAGCCTACCCGTCGAGCATTCAAATGCTCGTTCTATTCAAATGGCACCTACTTATGTGTATTGTATTGTAGAAGGCTCGGAGTTGCTCGAAGAACGCTTGGTTAAAATCAAACAAAAATGGCTTGCTTGTTGTAGAGATAAGAGCGAGATGGTTCATGAAATAAAGTTGTCTGTTAGTTCGGCAAGTTCGCCATTGTTGATGAACGAAGACTAACGAAGAATCATTGGAAAGCATGGCAGAAAATTTTCGCAGAAATTGCGTGGATTGTGGCTGCGTAAGCGTTGGTGGCAGTATTTTGAAATTTCAAATTTCGAGGACATTTCTTACCAATTTCTTTCAACGAACGTGATGCGTGCTGTGTTGCTCCTCCTTTTCACAAACAATTTTATTTTTTATTTTGACTTCTAAGTAAAAGTAGGTTCCAACTTCCAACCTGGTTCCAACTGAAACTCTGTTGAGAAATAGTATCAATTCTCATTTCAAATGCAAAAACTGATTCATCCATGACCCACGATGAATTTGAAATACCACTGGTGATTCATGGATCATGGTTCCTTACTACCATTGGATATTTGTTTTGG
Organism: Thalassiosira livingstoniorum; assembly: GCA_036939595.1. Lineage (NCBI taxonomy): Eukaryota > Bacillariophyta > Thalassiosirophyceae > Thalassiosirales > Thalassiosiraceae > Thalassiosira > Thalassiosira livingstoniorum. The sequence continues at coordinate 13,099 of JALLOT010000947.1, forward strand.
TTTTGTGAAAACTAAGAAAGTTTTGCCACACATTTCTGGTGGACAGAATGAAATGCATGAGAAGGTAGAGATTAGTCTCAGGTTCTCCTTCAAATATTCTTTTGCTGTTGGTGCGTTGGAAAATTATGTTGCACTTTTGTCAGAAATTCCATTGTAACTTTAGCCATGTCTGTTGAGATGAAACTTCCTAAATATTCCATAGCAAGCTTTGACTTCTGCCTATGATGTCCCATAACCTAATTCATACATTTTAATGAGCCAGCATATTTTTCAACTCTGTCCAATTGAGCTGTGTGTTGCTCCTCCTTTCACAAGCATTTTTTTAATAATATCATGGTTTTCATGATGGTAGTAGGTGAATTGTTGTAGATGTTATTTGATTTCTAATTAAGTATTACTTACTTGGACACTGTACCTAATTACTTACTTAAGTAGACTCCAACAGGCTCAAACTGAAACTCTGCTGACAAATATTATCAGTTATCATTTCAAGTGAAAAAACAGATTCATCCATGATGAAATTCAAAATTCCACTTATTATTCATAGACCATAATTCATTAATACCATTGGAGATTTTTGTTGATTTTATGAAAAATAAATAAGTTATGTCACACATTTTTGGTGGACAGAAGAAAATACATGAGAAGATAGAGATTGGTCTCAGGTTCTCCTTCAGATATTCTTTTGCTGTTGGTGTGTTGGAAAATTATTTTGCACTTTTGTCAGAAATTACATTGAAAATTCAGCCTTGTTTGTTGAGATAAAGCTTCCTTTCAAATATTCCATAACAAGCTTTGACTTCTGTCCATGTTGTCCCATGACATAATTCAAAAAAATTAATGAGCCAAAAATTTCTCAACTCTGTCCAGGTTATTATGCCAATTTTTTTGGTTATTATTACTGTTTCATGGCAGAGAGTTCATGGGTGGTGTGATGTTTTATTTTAGAAGATATCTGTGGCTGGATTTCTAGAAGATTAAGGAGTGGGTGGTTTTTGTGGTGACTACGATGCTGTTTTGAATCCTTGTATTTATCCTTGGTATTTTTATTCAGGGCTTTTTAGTAAAGTCAAAATTTGGTCTTCAATGTACTTTTAAATCTGGTCATCTTTGTATTCCAATAAGTGTCTTCTAGTGCATCCTTATGGCTCCATAGTTTGAGAGCTCTGCTAAAATAAAAAAAATAATAATTCTTTAATGTTCTTGTATAATAACCAAGAAATTATTAAAATTTATTTCCTATGGAACACAAGCCAAATTCTTCTTATTTCTTGACACCAGGAAGTTAGCAAGGAATACTGTCTTAGATATTTGTGAAGACATTATACTTTCCCAAGTGTGAAACTACCTATCACCTGTCAAAAGCCTTTCTGAAGTTTCAAATTTTAGTGTTTGCAAAGTTGAATCCACCTGAAACGAGAATAATTTGCAGTAAGCTACTGAGCATTGTGCAGCTGAAGGTATGAACTTCAGAATCAAACATAAACATGTTGTATTTAGGATAGAATACAATACTACTCCAAAATATAAATCAATTGTCCCTCCAAAATATTATTCAAGAGAATACTACTACTTTACAGTCATAATCCTTCTCAAAGAACAATGTTTTTTCTCAATTATCAATTTTTGATTCTTGAACCAATCAATCTCTACTCCTTGGAAACAATGATTTTGAGACACTATGTTTTTCAAATTTCAAATTTGATTCTGAAGGCATTTGAAGGTGAACATGTTCACCTCATTATATTTCTCAAATTCATATTCAGAGGAATAGAGAAATAAGTATCTATTATAAAATTATTTGTTAGTTACAATAAAAACCTTAAAAATCATTTGTTCCCCTTGTTCAAATTTTATCTCAAAGATTGGTATCCAGCATTTACAAAAGAACACATTTTTCTTGAATTTTGTAGTAACACACATATAGATATAGAATAAAAGGCATTATAGTGATAATTCTGCCAACTTGAACACAACACCATGAATATCAGTATTAAAGGCAGATTCTGTGCCAGGGTTTATGAGTTTCAATATTTTGGTCTGGGCTACCCCACCCTTCCCATGGTGGAACAAGAGATTTTCCTGTTTGGTTTTGCAGGTTTGACATGAAACACAATTTAGATAGAGACAAACCTATTTCAGGAGTTAACCTATTTTTCTCTGAATATATTGTTTAAGTTCTGTCTTATGTAAATATATTTTTGCATTTAACAAAAACCAATCTTTTATGTACCAGCAGTTGTTCAAAAAGTAGACGAAGGGTTTGTCAACCCTAATGGTGGACGTTTCCGTAGAAAGATATTGTTCCTGTGTAGAAATTATTTTGAGTTTTTGAGCATTTTCGAGCGATGCGGGGAGTTGACAACTTCTTCACTAAGTCGCGCTAGCATTTTAGGCCAGAATATATTATTTTTCATTGTTTTAGTACAGTATTATCAAGAGATCAAAAGTCAACTCAGACAATTATCAAAATTGGTCAACATTCACATTGGAATCAGTTCAACCTACATAACGTCTACTTTTTGAACAATCAGCATTTTCAACCCTGCCACTATGACCTTTGATAACTCAAAAACTATTTGTCCATTTACAAAACCCTTGAAGGACAAGAAAGCACTAATCAACAGCAAAAAGTCATTCCTCACATATGTTTGTAGAAAAATCTAACTTTTACGTAGGAATACTTTCATTCGTCTACTTTTTGAACAACTGCTGGTACAATACACCATACCTTCGAAACGAGTTCAGAGTGATTTGATGCAATCGGCAGTTGCGTGAATCACTATTTTTGCTCATTTATGCTCAACTAAATTTAATTTCTGTTTTTTATATTTTTTGCACTGGATACTGTCCTCAGCCTTAAACACTGTTCAATAAAAATTGCACTGCTGCTTTTGAGCATAAAATGATAACACATCATGTTTTATCCATTTATCAATATTAAATTGTGTAAGTGTATTAGTATCACTCTGTACAGCATATTATATACATGTGTGATCCAGTAATAAGGTTTGTGTTGTACAATGTGCATCAGCAATATTGTTACACAGCTTGTGCCACAACAGGTACAGTATTCAGTAAACTTACAATTTATTATTATGATAAATTAGGTTGATGATTTTCTATTTATAGTGGTAACATACCTATAAATGAACTCATCAACTGTAATGGTATTGTCAAGCCTTAATAGATTCACTGCAGTCAGTGTCCAAAACAATGAACAAATTTTTTAGAGCACTAACACACATTACTTATCCAATTGCATTGAAACCGTTTGAACTTATCTATGTATCATAATAATCTAATATTCCTAAATTTTCAATGTTATTTGTTTGATTTCAAGACAATGACAATCAAACAATAAGAAAAATCTAGTTCCATTCAAAATATCTTACAAATTGCAAAACAACATCAAATTAACATCAAATAATTCAATACAAAAAATCTAGAGCTGTCAAGTCTTTTGGTCATTCAGTAACCATAGACTTTGTTTTGCTAGCTTTACCAACAACACCTTATTTGAAAACAAGACTCTGAGTGTAATAGGACAAAGAAACTGCAAAAATACATGTACTCAAAACTCTTTTATTTTTCAATCCTGAAAACTTCTGACTAACTCACTCTTCCTGTTGGTATTTTAGTTAGGTCATGTTAAATTAATAGTTTCCTTTGCATGCTTAACAACAAAATGTGTGTTTTGAAATTTGTGGATGAAACTTCTCAGGTTAACAGACTCAGGCAAAGGTTCTAGTCCATTTCTAATTATGAAGAGATGCCCTCTCTTATGAATGTATATAAGACATGCAAAGATCAGTAATTTTGCAAAACCAACACTTGTCCAAGTAAGACAGGTAATAGA
>JALLOT010000948.1:0-19900 GCA_036939595.1 Thalassiosira livingstoniorum
AGTCCCACAGAGCTGTTGGCTCATGGCTGGTGGAGTAACAAAACCATAGCCTAAGCAAGTAGATACAACCAATAGTGCTATGTAGCTGGTGAGGACTGACTGTTGCTTGCATCCATCATGCAACATTATCATCTTGGATCTCAGGCATATCCATTGTTTCTGTGGAAAGATCTCCTTACTTATGTAACCACCCCAAAATGCACCAGCTTCAACCTTCAGTACCTACCTTTTGATTGATGATGTCAATCTGTAGTCCTGTTGTGTTTAATCATGAAAAAGAGAGCTTGGTATTGATAACAATATTCCTTTTGAAAAAAATCATAGTGTTTCCATTATTTTGATATTATGACTTTTCCATTTTTCCATGTTTTGTTTCTGTTAACTTTAATAGTAGTATAATGTTATTATACACCCTCAAAAATGATCCATTTTTTTGTATTATTATTCTATGACAACTTTAATATCATGTTATTACACTTCCTCAAAAATGGTAAGAATTCATTTTTTTAATCACAGATTGTATCTATAACCTATAGACCTGCAATTGCAAATTCACCTTTTGTCCCCGTGTGGTTTCAATTTTTTCATAAAAAATATTATTGCCCTCTTTCTGATTCTGAAAATCTATGTAAATGGCAAACAGGCCAAATAAGAGCTAATGATGGAAAATGAAAATTAGCATAAAAATGGACATACATAGATGGGTTATTTTGTCATGTATAATATTTTTATCAAACAATAATGCTTTAGACTTATTTGTGCTTAATAAAAAATATGACATGAATAAAATTGGGGTTGAAGTAAATCATTGGGTCCAGATGCATTTATGCAGGAGGGGGGGCTTTCTGCATTTGCTAGCATTGTAACAGTGGTAATATTAGGTGATCTCCTGGTGGCAACAACCATGTAGCTTTACATAGGCCCAGTGCAAAAATGTTATGTTTGCTAAAAAACAATTTTTTACACTTTTTGGTGATTAGATTAAGCACGAGGTGTCCGTGAAGTTTGTTACCATAAGTTACAACGAGATTTACCTGGAACCCAGACTTTACTTGCTTTTGCTACTTATTTTTAAAAGTATCCAAAAATGTTGTAATGGTGGTAACATTTGAGTTCTTCCTGGGTGTAATTTTGTTACTGTCGTATCCTGCATTATATACTAGATTCTACATAGGGAACCCCCATCCTACTTATGCATTTGCTGAATATGATGAATTGCAAATTGTTGATGTTTGTAAATGCACTGTTTACAGTGGTAAACTGATAGGTTAATTTCTGATTTTTTCCTTGGATAATTTTGTGATTGAGACGTACCCCTTCCAAAACTGGGTCTACCTTGTAAATTAACCTTCTTTGTCAGGTTATTTACCTGGGGTGAGTGAAGCTAAAGACTCTAGAAATGAGTGCTTTTTGTCTCTCTAGTAAAAATTTAACTACATTGTATCAATGATATTCAATGAAAAATGTACCAAATGCAAAAATACAGAATTATTATCACTGGTTGTATTTATGCTATTGAAAAAAGCATGGTGTCATTCCAAAAATATGGAGGGGTGTTCCTGGTACAAAACATGAAGTAAATAGTATTCTCTTATGAAAATATATTTGAAAATTTTAAGTAAAAAAGTAATATTTAGGTGTTTTAATTGTGATAAAATTCATATGCAAAATTACACTAAATCAAAGATATAGTTCACAATGAAGTTTTTTGTCTGTAATTTAAAACCAAAAGATTCAAATTCCACTTCCTCTCATTTCTATCATAGGCTTTTGAAAACAATCTTATACCAGGAATAATTTTGATACCTTTGAAATCCTTTCACTATCTTATTGAAGAAAATAACAATGAACATTATTTTGTTGACCAAATTACATGCCTTTTCAAGGTATAACAAAACTCCATTCAAGTGCAACTCAATGAACACATGATGGTAGCCAATGAATGAAATGTCAGTTGGACCAATTTATTGTCTCAAATTGGTTTGGCATTCTGTGCATATTATTTTATTGATCATTATTAATTGATTTTGTGTAGATTGGGATATCATGGAATGATAAAATTGTGTGCTTAATACAAAATAAAGACAAAACTAATTTTGTTGGCACGCATCAATAATAAGTTGCATTTGCTCTGATAAGAAAGATCTACATGTTTAGCTAAGCAATAATGCAGTGTTATGTTATGTACCACTGGGAAGTGAATATAAGAATCAAATACGATTATTAGAAATGTATAAGTATCAATTTTTGGTCTTTTACTTGTGCTCATAGTCAAAGGAATAAACCTTATTATGATCTTTATTTTGTGTTTGGTTTTGTTCAAAAGAAATTTTCTTGAACTGACCCTTTATTCCTTGCATTGCAGAAGTAATGAATCTTTTAGTGGACCAGAGGTGAACACATGGTACAATTATAACATTAAGATGGGGGCTACCAGTATTGTTACACATTGCTTGTCCTCAAATATAATTTAGTTCAAAATCACCAAAGAGTGTATGTGATACATCAAAGAAATTTCTTTTGTAAAATACTGACAGAATGTAACACTGGCATCTTAATATTGCACCAAGGACAGGGATATCACACAAAAGTAAAAAAGTGGGGCTAAGCCCTCAAAATTGTTCTCACAAATATCCATCTTAGCATTGAGAAATTAGTTGGTATGAGTAGTACCTGGTATTATGTTGTTGGGATAACATCCCCAACTAAGCAAAAATGAAAACAAATGAACTGTGCCAAAAAGGACAAAAATCACCAAAATATTCTCAAAAAGTGTGTAAAAGTTTATAACATACACAATTCTTGCAATCATTAGAAGGAATGTAAGTATGTAGGTGGGAATTTAACTGATGATTGCTAGTTGTTGGTACAAAGAAGCAGTCACACAATAAAAAACTTTGTTGTAGACCACCACTAACCAGCACCAACCCCATAACTACCATTGGTGATGATGGTGCAGAGCATTGGGGCACCCTATCACTATTATGAAGAACATTCTTCCATTAAAGACAATGGTGCAGAGCATTAGCTGACAACCACCCACTCCTACAAAGAACATGCCCTGCCCCCTTCAGGCAGCAGTGGTGTTTTTGTCATACTTCCCATTGTAATTTTTATTGTATGCATGGTCTGAACTGTTTTATATGGGTGAGTATTACTTGTGATGTCCAAAAGTTATTGCTTGTATTTAATTGACACACTTTCCTCATTGTCTACAGATGTGGGGGTGTATTGGTATTGGTGCCATTCCAAGAACAACCTGCAGAAGCAACACTTTACTTGTGAACAATGGATCTCAGTTGAGTATCAAATAACCTTGACAGTAGTCATTGTGAAAAGGTGGGTGCTCAGCTAGATCAAGATTGATAATATTTTTTAAGTTTACAATTGCAACACTTTAAGTGATTTATTATTTATAATGGCATCTACAGGCATCTATCTGTGATAAAGGTCTATATTGTTGAATCTTAGGCAGTAAGTTTCAGCTTGTACATGTTTGTTTTTTAGAATTGCAGGGGATGCATTCAAGGTCAGGATGATCCTGTATAGATGCTGCACCATTGATACAAATGACTGGATTAAATATTAAATTAAAAAACATTTAGCTTCTAAATCTGGATCTAGTTACAATTACAATTTTATATTTTTTGAAATTAAGCCTTTTAATTAGCATTGTCAAATCTTTTTGAAATAGTGCAATGAATTTTCAAAGTTGTTGTAGCAAACTTAGAAAATGGCTACAACAGCTTGTAAACTTTTTCTCACTCTTGCTAATTGTCCATTGTACCTCCTTGTAATATCACAAATGCTGTATTTGGTGGGTGCATTTAATTGTCTAGGTCTCATTTTAATGATAGATGGGATACTTCTTATGAAAGCAGCCCAAAAATGGATATGGTTTTCAAAAAAGATGTCTACTTTGATTGTTTCAATCCATGGTATTGGTAAGTATATTTAAAACAACAAAAATAATAGGGTCATAGTGAAATCTGTGCATGTACAACAGCACTGAATAACCACATCTCCAATGCTTCTAAGCAGAGAATTTGTAAGGTACAATCAAAGAGCTGACCTTAAATTAAATAGATTGAACTTCACTGTTGTAAGAGAAGAATAAAGCCAATTCAAAGCTCAACATTTTTATGTTTTATCCACTTAAGCCATGATTATTTATTGTCAATGACCAGTGGCAAAGAAGCAGTACCAACCCAAGTGAACTAAAAAGTAGATATTATAACAATAACAGATATTAACAAGCCTTCTATTGAAATCCATGTTCCCATGTGGAATACACTATCTAATTAGAAGATTAAGACCTCTTACTTGTTATTTTTGATCAAACCTTGTAAAATTGTAGAAACTTTCATAAAAACCTTGCCACATTCCTAGTATGAATTTTACTCATTGAACATACCAAAGAAACATCACAAACCAAATATACACCTGAGGCTAAACTGCCATTCCAATGCAAGCTATGAATAATCATCAAAATACAGAATATAGATTGATGGTTGATTGTCCACTTGAGTTTTACTGATAAAATTGCTATGCCCTTTGATCAACACCAAAACAAAAACACATCTCAGTACAAAACCTAGTCTTACTTGACACATCAATATAGTAAATAATTTTCATTCATTTATGAAATGATAAAATTGTCCCAGATATACTCAAATTTAATATTTTTCTCATTAATCAGTGACATTTTCAAGTTGTTGCTCTAGAAACAGAAAAGTGTATAGTCAGTTTTTGAGAATAAGAAGTATCCTTGAAGTACAATAACAATAAGTAACCCCACTAGTGCAAAAAAGACAGAAAAAAAGTGCACGCTACCTTTCTTATTTTTGTGTTTTTTCTGCACACGAGGGGTTACAAAAATAACATCAATGTTGACTCATCGCGGTTTTTGAGTCAAACGTTTTGAATTTGGCACTTGCGCCAGCTGGCGCTTGTGCCAAATTCGAAACGTACGACTCAAAAAAAGTGATGAGTCAACAGTGCAGTTATTTACAGAACAGAGCCTTGTTGCCACATGGAGCTTCTCTCTTGTCAATCTTATGCTTTTTATACCACGGAGGCACATTTTTGCATGGTCAATCATTCCTTCTGTCATTTTTGCCTTTTAAGCCAGTTTTCAGCAAGTAAAGGTCATTTTCTAGAGGAATGTACTTTTCTTTGCAATTTTTGGTGCATCAGTTCCCATAACCATAATATTGGATACCTTTGCCACTTCATTCCAAGAAGAAACAGGCAGTGCTTTGAATACTTCCCCACTGCATAATATTTTCTGTTTCATGTGTTTTATCCTCCAAGTTGAAATATGATTGCACTACCCAGATTTTTCTTAAAGCTACTTCTCTCCTTGTCTCTGAATCCAATTAATTTATTACACAGCATCTTTTCAGCATTTTACTAAGACTTCATTCTTTCTGAACGGAGATTGTCTTCTTTACATGTTCCCAACATAGACTCTGGTATATAGTAGATCTCATAACCCATGAGTTAATTTTATTACTTGAATGAAAAATAAATTTTTATTTGTACCCAGTACACCTCTAAAAGTATCAGGTAACAAAATAATTAGTTTGCCATCAAGCAATGACAAGTGGAAACATTTCACCAGCCCTACATAGGAATTACATAAGATACTACTCAATAAAATTTGTTCCTTTTGTGTTCAAACAAACAGATCCAATCAAACACATAAAGCATGAGATTTTGTTACATATTGGTAGGGTACCCTTTACAATCAATACTAAAATGCCTTTTACTAGCAGTTTGAGATGATGTGATTAATGACTACGACTGTGCTTTAGATGAAATTTCATTTTTTCAAGTCCTAACATCAATTCATCCAAGGCTAAACTCTATTGGGAAAGATTGTCAGATGAATCCATATCCAGGCCTAATTTGATGCAGTCACTTTGTGTGTTTTTTGTTTGAAATATGCTGTACTGCTTTTTTGATTGTCTTTCTGTTCAGATGGGTTTGGAGTTCAGATGAAGATGCATTAATTTTCTCCACTGTTGTAGAAAAGTTAAATTTCTTTGTCCTACAACCACAAGGCCTCAAAAAATAGATGTCAAATTACATGTGGTGTTTATCCTCACAAACTAAAGCATGGACAGATTTCAGGTATCATTTTTATAATTCCCACAAAAAAGATTTAGTTTGATAATATTTTATTGAACACTACTTGGTACTTGGTCAAATTGGAAGTAAATGTACACATCAATCAAGACTCAAGAAATCTTGCCTTTGATGACAACCTTTTAAATGACAATGAAAGGAAATGGGGCTATCATTAGGGAGTCCAGAAGCCCCAGATCCAAAAATTGAAATGTTGTCAAATATGGATTTAAGGTCGTCAAACACACCCTTTGGGGTGTAACTAAGATAGTTTGGATCATTTTTTGGTTCAAAATGATGATGCACAAGAGTAATGGTGCTATATGGGACAATTTAATTTATTAATTTTTTGCTATTTTTCCTGAAAAAAGGTACAGTTTTGAAAAAAAAATTACTTAGGAATTAGTATGGCTGTACAGAAAAATTGGTTAATTGACTAATTATTTTTTCAACACACCAAAAATTAATGCTAATCATCTTTGTGTTGAATGACAGATATTTTGTAAATCAATTCTTGTTAAAATTAACTAATCAGCTACACAATGAGTACTGTCAAGACTACTATGACCCTACATGAAACATATGTTAAGGGTCACCACAAGTCCCAGCAAAGCAGAAGAACAAAAGCAAAAATGAAAAGTGTGTGTGTTCTGGTTGTTCAAGTGCACGATCCTGTCTGAAAAGGGAGAGTAAAGATATGAGCAAATTCGAAACATGTCTTTACATGACCTGTTACATTACAATCAGCGCAATGGATTACACTTACCCTGAACCAACATCAACAGGGCGGCAGATAGGGGAATGTGCACGGGGTGGACAACAATGATATTGTGGGAGTGTGAGATGAATCTTGGTGAGTGTAGCAAAAACAAAAATCCTACAGCACAACTATTCACCTTAAAAATCTTCAACAATCTGGGTGTTGGATTGTGTGAATGACAATCCATTGAACCACAACTGTAATTAGCGGAAATGATTGAGCTGGAGGAAATAATCCAAATATATTCCAACAAGTTCAGTCTCCCCTCAGAGCGTACCTTAAATTAAAAAAACAAGAACAGAAACAGTAAAAATGCAGTAGAGATAGATAATAATTACATCCAGGAAGGGACTGCTTAATGCCAGCTTTAAAGAAGGGATGCAAAAGAGAGCAGGTGGTTGGTGAAAGGGATCAAATGAGGGAGGATGATAGGAACCAGAGTCAACATTGAATAAGAACACATGAAATTGCACAGTCCGGACTCACCTCCCACTCAAGCAAGACTTTTAAATTACAATCAGCCTTGTAACAATTCGCAAAAGCTTGGGTTGATCAATTGATTCAGAGCAACAAGAAAGAATGAGGGGGGTGAGATGATGATAGAGGGAGGACAATGCCGTGCATGGTACGGTAGCAGAAGGAACACATAATAGCTCTTACCATGCTCTGACACACAAGCCCCATCCCTCACAGGCCAGATGGTGGAGATGCACATTTGAATGAAAGATTGTGGGTAACGGCGTTGGAGCCATTGACAATCTAATTGCTAGTTTGAAAAGGAGAAATGAGGATGGTGAGTGTGCTCATGATTTGAGATTGCTGGACCAAGACGCACACAAAAATCTCAACTTAGATGGCTGAGATCTTATGACAGCTGTCTCAGCCGAGAGTCATGCCTGAGAGAATTGTTGCTAGATCGGTGGCTGCAACGGTATATGGTTCAAAGCAAGAATGAAAAAAGTAGAGCGTGGAAGACAAGCAAGAGTTGTGGGGGAGGGAAGAAGTCAATCCGGTCAAGATCGGGCCGTTGCGATGGCGGGTCACTCTCTAATCCAATCATTGTTGCTTCCCCCTACTTCCGACAACATAACCGGTCTCATTCCAAACAATACTTTGCCTAACCGCCTTGTGAGTACTACCTGCTTTTGTTATCAAAGGGTTCAAAACAGGGAGCAGTAGGTGTAAGACATCATGAAAACAAAATTGATCAGCACTTTGGCCGCCCTCACACTTAACAATGAACCTTACCTTTTCAATTGTGTTAGTTGAAAGCATTTGTGGTGTTTGTTGGGTGCTGTTTTTGCCGCAAAAAACATTAGATTTGACATTGGTGCCATTGTCAGCCATGGCCGACGGCTCTGCAGCAAAAAAGTGAATCTATTGCATTCAAAGCTCAACCCACATGCCATGCCTACACTTCAAATTACTTCCATGCACTCAGCCACAGTTACTGAATGCACAGTTGTAATTTGAACACATTTGGTTCAGTGTAGACTGAGCTTTGACTGCAGTAGTTGGGCTTTTGGAAAGCAAAATTCCGAAATTGTATTTGGTGCTGGGGGCCATTTTTGGAGCGGGCGCAACTTGGATCAGAGGAGAAATGGGTGATAAGATTAAGTGGTATTTTTTCAAATAAATTTACTAGCAACTGTTTTTTTCTAAGAATAAAAGGGGCTTCTGGACCCCCTACTATCATACAGAACCCCTGATTCCTTATTGTAACCTTCAAAAGTGTGATGCTGATGCTCAATGACCTTTTCAAATTTGGCAAGTGCTACTTGAAGAAAATATCAGGAACTACCATGGAATTTTGACCAGACCCACCCTTGGCAAGTTTATTCATTGTCCTTAATGAGAAAAACTGTATCAAAATACAAGGACAGAATCAGCACATACAAACATTATCTTAATATCATTGATTCCATATGGACATGTCATCACAACAACCAAGAAATGACAAGAGTTTGGAAACAATCTAAAACCAACATACAAAATTTCTGCTTAATCCAATCAGAATTCACACAATCCTCCAAAAAAGTAGATTTCATGGGCATGACAGAATCACCATGCAAGACAAAAGAATCAAGACAGCTCTCTCCGAGAAGAAACTTTCTCTTCACCTCTACTGCTCCCTTCCAAGAATCCCAATAAAAATGATCATGGGACAAATGATTCAAGTTCATTAACTCTGCATTAAGAAAATCAATTGCCACATTAATAAATATTATTTGCATCTCTTTCAATATGGCTACCAACAATCAACATTCATTCCTTTTTTCTTCAAAGGACTCAAGCTATGCCAAAGCTTTCTTGCCAAAAACACAAAGTGAAATTCACTGTTATTTATTTTCATCCCCTATCCCCATCCTGACTTCCCTTTGCATAAAATTAAAAAAATGTGCATGGGAATGTTTTCTGGGGACCAAAACTGATTTGAAAACTTGAAAAATCTAATTATTCATGGGTGTCATACCCTTATGTGGTAGCAATCTAAAATAATCTAAAATAATCTAAATCTAATCTAAATACTAAAGGTGAAGTTGCCACGTCTCACAAAAAATCATTTTAGACAATCAGAGAAGTCAGGAAGAATTGGAAAAACTCTCTTCACCTGAAATTCCATTCAAACAATTGCAAATCCTTCCAAATCCAACACCTTTGGTACCTCCATTTCCCCTCTTCAGTAGGAAAGGAACAACACTACAAACTTACCAACAAGTTTGGATCTCCCATAGCTATAAATCAATTAAACATGGTCAACAGCCATCCCTAAAATTTAGGCAATCTTCTCTCCTATAGAAAGATTTGCAAAGCCAATTAGTTTTTTGTTGGAAATAATTCCCTACACATTTTTTTTCTTAAAAAAAAATAAAAACTTCTGTCAGATCTCAATTGGTTTGTCCCTTATTTGGGCCTTCAATTGTACGAAACATTGAAAAATCACTTGAAACGGTATCTTTAATGGACAATCCCTATGTATTGCTAATATTGCATGCTTTTGTGGTTTTCAGTCTTGTCTTCAACAGGGCAACACAAAATAATTTCACTTTTGTTTTGCTTTTTTTGGCTTGTAGTAACCACTGATGAAGTCTGTCTGATGAAAAGTAACCCCAGTGATTGGTCCCTAAGCTAAAATAACACATTAACATTAATTTACAAGAAAAACAAAGCAAACCTAGTAATTATCTACTAGTTTATTAAGTCACAAATTTAACATTCACCATTATCTACCAAGTAAGTTATCAAAAACACTGTAAACTCAAAAAAATGAAAATAGTAATTGACAAGGTAGAAGATTGTAGTAATAATGGCAAAGTAAAGTCTTTACTATTACTTGCAAATGCAACCTGGTTCTTCCACTCCAAGGTTATTGTAATCATAAAAATGTACTGTCAACATACTAATTACCTCTTGATCTACTTTATTTACCAACATGCATGATGATGGTTCATGATTAAGAAATGCACAAACTTGTTATTACTTTCAATTGAAGAAAACCACCATTTTTGCCATAAGCAGGGTGGATGTCTACTATGACTATGAGCAAATTTTATTTTGAATTTGATATTAAAACAGGAAGACAAGATGCTATGAATTGCCATTATCACTTTTTTTCTTTCAACATAGCAAGTTTACTATTAAGTAACTTTTTCAATTAATTTTGATTTCCAAGTCATTAATGCATTTGATATTTTTTGAATATATTGACATCAACTCAATATTTTTAGTGAAACAAGACAAACTTTTTTGAATATAATTTATCTCAACATGACCATTTGTGCTGACATTCTCCTTGATATCCTGGTGGACTTATTCTTTTTGTTTCTGGGCAATACTGTATCATTCCAATGAAATTGCATTTATTTTGACCTTACAAACAATTTAAATGTGATTTAAAAAAGTAATGATGAAAAAGGTGTGGATTTTTTCTCGTTCAAAAATGATCCCTTTCTAAAAAATATCATCTTCAGAATCACTCTACTTAGTAAACCATGACTGTCTGATGCCATTTCATGGCCTTCTAAACTTTAGAAAATCTTTCTTAACTATACAGTATACCCTAAAAATCACTGATTACCCTTAAAATGATTTTTAGATAGTGTTGTATTTTGCAATGTACCCCTAAATAATATTGAAGTGATGAAATAAGTCCTGGCCATGAAAAATCAAATAAGTTAAGCTCTTACTCTTTCTTCCCAAATTTCTAAATTAGTAAATCCAACATAAAATATATTTTCATTTCTATTTAATTATACAAGCAATGAAAAAAATGAGGTGTAGTGTTTGTCTGGTTGAAAGACCTTACTGACTGTGTTTGGAGAGGTCTGTTGTGATAAACATCCTTTCAATAGGATGGCTCCCCCAATTTTTTTTCAGTTAATTTGAGCAAGTTTTGAATTTTGCCAATTCGAGGGACGTATTTTTTCCAGCCCTCAAAATGAATTTTCGGAATCTTTCGTTCAAGTTCCAATTTGCGACAAAGATGAGTTATCAAATAATAGCCCCATTGTTAAATTATTTTTGACGATCGATGGGATGGAGTTGGATTTCAAGTTGGAAAGATGTCTTTCAATTAAACCAACATTTGGAGCTCATCACTGAACCCAACAAGAGACTTTCAACATCTATTGGGAGAGCCATAAGCATGTAACACTAGTAAGCAAAACATCCCCAGAATCTACACATCATAATTAATATGGGGGTAGCAAGTAGAAAAGTATAGGGGCGAGCCAGCTTTAGATATAGCTGTTCAAAGACAGCCGCCCTCTTCCACAGCCAACTCCATTATTCTTCCAAGCTCTGCCAAGCATTAATTCGTCTGAAATCATTCATTCCCGTGCTTGGCATTCGTTCAATCAATGTTGATGCCGCCATTGCTGATCCAACATTGCCATCATCATCCTCTCCACTACTGTGGTTTCGTCCCGTCCCCCCACATCATCGTCCTCCCTCGTGCCTTTGTCGCTCCAGGTTTTGACGGAGCTTGACGGTTTGCCATCACGATGAATGATAATATTGCCGCTGCCAATAGATTTCACGACTTTCACCAATTTCAGTCCTACTGCTTTCCCCTTCAATAGCCAGTTCCATCTGTCCCCGCTGAGTAATCATTGAGGTAAGTTTAGCTATGACCAAATAATTTTTCTTTTTTGACATCTTTTCTAAACATCTGTTCTCTTTTTTCGACCAGAAAGAGATTTCAGAAAATATTATCCATAATTGCTGGCTGAGAAGCTTGGCATCAGTATCCTCATTCTCAGATCAACCTCCTGCACGAAAGCATTGCTTGCATCATCTAAATCAAAATGATTCCATATTCGCATCTAATATTCTCTGTCGATACTGCAATCCGCGCCTGCTATCATGGAACGGATTGCATTGATTCAACTCTAATACAATTACTTCGGATGTCAAGATCAAGGTGAGCAGCATTTTTTCAACTGATTTTGTGGGACCAATACATTTTTGATCTCATCTCTTTTTACAATGCTTTACTCCAGCCGATATTTTTTCATATATTCATAAAAATCCTCAACGGAACATGCAACATTTGCATTGACCTTTTCATTTCATTTTTCATAAAAAATCTTTTCAATTATCCTCTGATGTAAGTCATTTCATTGCTTGTGCATTATTCAACTTTGCATCATATGTCCATAACTCATGCTTGTCCTTTGTCCTGTCATTTTGGTCATAGAATAACATGAATTCATTTATCGAATTTCGGGCTAGAGTAAAGCTATTAGATAACATTCACGTCCCTAAGCGCGCGAAGAAAGGGACTCCAAAAATAGGACAAAGACAAAGGGGGCGGGTCAAGGGTGAAAATTCAGGACCTAAAGGGACCTTTGAATTCAACAGAGCACTGTATGCAACTGTTTCGAGTACGGATGCTCACCGGTTGTTGAGCAGGCTCGAACGAACTTCCTCTTTCGACTCTACGGACGAAGTGGTGGCGGCAGGAGTAGCGGGGGTAGAAGGGGGAGCAGTTTCTGAGGGGGGCTCATCCTCTTTCGGCTCTAGTGACAAAGTGGTGTCGGCACAAGTAGCTGGTGTTGCTGACGAAGTGGTGGGGGCGAGAGTATCCGTTGTTGATGGGGATGCAGTTTCTGGCAGAGCGGCTGATGAAGTGCTGCTGGTTGGGGAAGCAGGCGGTCACCCGGTGAGGCAACTGTTGCAGGTTTTAATCATCATATTACATTCACATTACTAACTTCTTATTGTTTTTCAACACCTATTCTAATTGACAAGGATGGGGCTTCAGTGGAAGTAGTGGCGGCGGAAGTAGCTGGCTCAGCCGACGAAGTGGTGGCGGCGTGAATTACTGGCACGGCTGGCGATGAGGTTGTGGCGGAAGTTCCCGGCTCGTATAACGAAGAGGTTGCGGCGGAAGTAGCTGGCTCTGCTGACGAAGAGGTGGCGGCGGGAGTTACTGGCTCAGCTGATGATGTGGTTGCGGCGGGAGTTACTGGCACGGACGACGAAGATGTTGTGGCGGAAGTACCCGGCTCGTCTAACGAAGAGGTTGCGGTGGAAGTAGCTGGCTCTGCTGACGAAGTTATGGCGGCGGAAGTAGCCGGAGTTGATGGACATGCAGTTGCTGATGCTCGCATTGATTCTTTATCGTCTCGTGTGTTATTTGGCAATGAGTGTTTGACTGTCGATACTTCCGCCTCGAGATTGGTGAGCGCAACAAGAGCAATAAATTTAATTTCATCATTTTATCTATTTCTATCTAATCTCTGTTCTTTTACCATTTCAACAATTTCATTAGAATCATCCGAAACGTAGCTCTGTGTCATCAAAATCTTTGCGTCCTTGGAATCTACGCCGGACAATAATGCGGAGGGACGCCAGTATTTCCAAGCTTTGCAACGAGAACATCCATCTAAGGCACGAGTACCAAGAACTCGAACTTCAAACGCGATCTCTGAATTCACTCGTTGCACTTCTCAGCTCAAAGTTGGAGACACTACAGAGTATGAGGGGTATGAAAGCAAAGGAATCTTCTTCTCTTGGAGAAAAACTAGCTGTTGCATATGAGGACTTACAGGAGGCCAATGCGAATGTTTCCAACCTCAAGCGGAAACTGACCACTATGGAATTGGAGAAAGAGCATGCACAGGCGCAGTTATTCCAGACGGAGACGAGACTCGAGAGAATGCGCAACCGCTGCGACTCAAAAATCAAGAGATGGACGGATTATACTAAAAACCTGAAGCGCGAAGTTTTGTCACTGCAAAAGGAACAGAATGCTGAAGCAATCATACAAAAACGACACCAAGCTGAGATGCAATCAAAGCTGGCGGAACTTCAGTCAGAGCTGATGGATGTCTTTTCTCGCAATCAAAGAGATATTGACATT
This sequence comes from Thalassiosira livingstoniorum, assembly GCA_036939595.1. Lineage (NCBI taxonomy): Eukaryota > Bacillariophyta > Thalassiosirophyceae > Thalassiosirales > Thalassiosiraceae > Thalassiosira > Thalassiosira livingstoniorum. Next base: position 14,256 of record JALLOT010000948.1, read on the forward strand.
GCGGTCTCTCAGTGTCGAGATGAGGAACGAGCAGCAAAACGAGATGCCATTATAATGACTAGGAAGGAGTTCTCCACTTCGATAGAGAAATACAAGTCAAAGTTGTCTACCTGCCGCGAATCGGCAAGTAGGTCGGTATCACGGCTCGAAGAAGATATTGGAATGATGAAGCACTATCAGATGGCTACTGTTGCAGCTTGGAGTGCCGTCACCGAAGCTATGTCAGTGACAATCCGTGAGAGAGAAGAGGAACTGTCACAAACCAAGAAACAGAACATTAGACTTTCAGCTGAGCTAGCCAAGAAGGACTCGCAACTACTTGAATCCAAGTCATGCTTGCAAAACGTCGAGAATTCTCTCCATAACACCAAGAAAGCGAAGAATTGTCTTGAAAAGACTTGTTTTGACTTGGTTTCTAGTCAGCATGCTGTTGTGGAGAAGGCAGTTCAAGAAGCAGTTGTATCCGAAAGAGTTGCCGCACGGTCGAGGCTGAACGATGTTCGTATTAACATTTCGCAAAAAGCCAACAATGCGAAGTTGCAATTGTCGCGCGAGAAGAGTAGGGTGAAAGAGTTGGAACGCGAGGTGAAGGTAGTGTCAGCCGCAAATGCCAAAGTCATCGCTGAAAAAGACAAACAATTGCAACAGTCGAAGAAGAGGGAAGCTCGGTATTTAGACACCATATCTACGAAATCAAAAAAGCTGAAGGAATCAGAGTCGCAACTAAAGAAAGCAGAGAAGGAATCTTCAAATCTACGCCTTGAAGTTCACGCCTTGGAAATCGAGAACGATGAGAAGGATAGGGCGTTAGAATTGCTGCAGCAGGATCTAAAAGAAACAAGAGTCATAAGGAAAATTCGCAAAAAGAGAGGAGGAGCTTTAGTGTGGCCAAACTGTGTTGTTCAGCTCGTGATGGAAGAACTTATCAGCGGAACTCCTCCATCGGCAGTAACTCAGAACATCGTATCATTTGTTCAAAATCTTTGCCCTGAGGTTGAAATAAAAGAAATGCCATCCATTCATTTCGTGCAGCGTTGCAGGACAGTTGTTGCTGTAATAGGAGAAACACTCGCCTCCTATCAGGCTGGAAAGTCACAGACGTGGGGACAACATTCCAATGATGGGACATCAAGACGACAACAGCATATTTATGCTGCCATCAACAGCATCAAGGACGACGATGCGTTCAAACCTTTGGTGATGAAAGCCGGCTTGTTTCCCGAAAGCGAGGATGCCGAAACTGTTGCACAGGCTCTGATCGGAAGCATCGCAAGTGGTGGTGTACATCTTGATCGGTGGCGAGAAGTGATAGAGCGAGAGTTTCCTGACTTCGAACACGACATCCCAGACTCGTCATCCATGTCATTAGAAAAAATGTTCGGATGTATTGTGATGGGTGATACGTGCAACACAGAGAACAAGATAAATAGGCTCATCTGCGCTGCAGTAAATGAACTTGCAAAAAACAGTGCCGGACCAAATGCTACTTTTGAAGAGTTGGAATGCCATGTTGGACATTGTTGGCACCACTTGCGCAATGTATGGTTTGGCGGAGTTGCCAAAGCACTGTCATCATTCCTTTCCACTTACCTCAACAGCAGCCTTTCAGTGCTTGATCCTAAATGGAGAATTTCGACGAGTATGAATTGCATTTTGATCTCGCATGATAAGGGATTTGGGTTGACCTGCAATTATCCCAAGGGAATGGGCCTCAATTTTCATGAGATGATGGATGTGCGTCATCCCGATGCTCTACTTATCAAGTTGGAGAGAGCAATGCTTGGAACTCGCCAAGATCTTGCAGTAGAGGGAGCGGGTGCACTTTACTGGAACCGTCCCTACTACATTGAATTTTTGCAAGACAAGTTGGAAAATTTGAAGTTCAAAAATGATGACAACATATTGGCGGAGAATCTTTTCATCGTCAACTCTTCCGTTCAGTTCATTGCTCTAACAAGAATATGCGCAATCATTCATCTTTCTGTTTGCATGCCCGTACGTTGGTTGGCTGGCAAAACACAAGAACTCAAGAAAAGGAATTGGGGTGTATTTTCAATGGGCAGGGTGGCGGACATTCTGTTCAAGAAGATGTCGATGGTTCTGAAGGATGGCAAACGATTTTTGAACGAAAAATTTATGATGTCATTATTTGCAGAGCTGGAAAAGGAAATTCCCGAACTGAAGGATTATCAAGCCTACATGTACAAGGAGAAAACTACTTTCAACTTCGGGAAAACTGAAAAACTTCATGCATTCCATTTGCTGAGGAAAGAGTTATTCAGCCCAAAAAGGATAGAAAACCAAAAAACGACGAAGGTAGCAGTTGCTCTGGGATTGCAAGTGTCGGCTGCCATCATCGCCGAACTTACTGACCCGAACAAGACAACTTCCCAATACCTATCGGAAATTGGTGGCCGTTTGTCCTACGATATGGTCACCGATGCAATGAAGATGGCGGGATTGGGAAAGGAGGCTACCAACAACCGATCGGAGAGTTTTTTTGGAGTTCTCACCCATAACATTCAAAAAGCAGGGAAGGTATCTTTCAGTGGAGCGGGAGGCATTGCTATGGAGCAAATTAACGGAGACTTTCGTCGAGATGTAGCGAAGGATGAGTTGGGTTTGTTTCATTTGATGCCGTTTCAGATGAGGGACTCTTTGATAACCTACGGACTAGAACAATCGCCACACTTGAGGAAGGAGGAGCAAAATGCATTGAAAAAGCAGAGAGAACACAAACAGAGTAAGATGAAGGAAGACAAAAGGAAGGCCGAAGAAAAGGCGGAAACAGAGTATATTGAATCAATGAAATACCATAAGAAATTTGGAACTGCTGCTTGTTGGCGCACTCCGTCAGAAGTCGATGCTGGTTTGGCTCTGTGTGGAGACAGTGAGAATAAAAAGATTGAAGCGCTGAAGGAGCAATTTAAAATTTGGGTCAATGGGATGGGGTGGAAAAGGGAGTGCAAACCGCAATGGTCTAAGAATGGAGTCAAGTATTCGTCATCCCAAATGGCAGATACTTTGAAGAATTCTGTCTTGGCACGGATCAAGAATGGAGAGCTTGTTGTACCAGCCCGCCCAGTGTCGAATCTTCCTACAATGAAGGCATTGCCAACGATTGGAGATATGGCTCCGGACGTCAAGGCAATCCATAAGACTTACGAGTCAAATGCCAAACGACATATCAAACGATGCGAAAAAAAGATGACGGCAATGGTGAAGGAAGGTTCGATTGATTTGATTGCCGAACAGCAAGCAGTGATGGTGACTGTTGATAGGAAATTGGTCAGAAAGAAAATAGAAATCATGTGTGATGTGTTTGAGCAGAATGGGACAAAGTCTATTAGATGGTATCGCGGAGTAGTGGAGAAAGTGTCGGGCGACTCAGTCTACATTCGATGGGACAATGATCACCAAGAGGATGGGTGTCCTAAGGCAGAGTGGAAGGTGCTTGTTGCCAGAAATTTCAACCCGACTGTAGAGAAAGGCAATTATAGAACTGGATCATGGAGAATCGTTGCATAACATTTCAATTCAACAGCAAATAAGTTTCATGTAATTTACAATTTCATCATAATTCTGATATCTTGACTAGCAATTATAAAAATGATGCACTTCCAATCAATTTAAGTGCCGTATGTATTTATTTCATTTTCTAAAAGAAATTTGTTGTCACAATCAAACTCAAAGAAGCAGTTGTGTAGCATTTTTACTAGTAATGTTTACTAGCGTCTTAGTCACGTTTTCAGTCCCACGAGAGCCAAAATTAGGACATATTGCTGCTGTTGATACCTCACCAAGGGCTAAATTTTGAAGCCCCAAACTTTCAGAAAATATTATTTGGACCAGTATGAGTGTTTTGAACCACTAACTTGGGATTTGCAACCCATTTGAAATTTTGCCATTTTTTGGGAGAGCCCCCCTACTTTCAAACAATTTTTCATGATTTTTAAACTTCCTATTTATAATATCACTTCATTCACTCTCAAATTGAAAAAGTACTAAACATTCATTTGAATGTTTTGCCTTTAAAGAGACCTACACAAGACACCATGATGAAACTTCTATTATCTCTATTTATTTCCACCCCAACAAGATCTCCAACCCACCAACCCTCTGTTGAGGGTATCACAAGAGGTACCATGTGTGGTGAATTGCAACAATGGTTGTATCAAAAAGTAACCCAATTACAGCCATTGTACCAACACCAAATACAACCAGCATCTAACAAATCCAATGTCACTATTTTCAACAATGACACCTATTTCATATTGTTTTATTTATCAATGTTCAATTTTTTCATTTTTGCAATGTTACACTTTCAATATTTTTTGAAAACTGAAGTTTTAAAAATGGATGAATACCACTCTTAAACAAAATAAGAAAATTTGTTTAATCTTTCAAAATGAGCAAGTATTTGTTAAAGATTACACAGACAACATGATTGTGTCCACATCTACTACAAAAACTAAATTCTATCATTGTATTCTTATTTAAGTAAACACCACAAACCAAGCTAAGAGATATGTCATCACTCATCACTGAAGTTTTACTTCTTAGGGAAATGTCTTTTTAAAAGTATACTCCTGTTTGAATAAATTGTTCATTTTCTAACATCTAAGGGTGTGAAGTGTTTAATATACAGATAATTTTTATTGGTGCTAGTCTGTACTGTTGAATGGAATACTTATCATACACAAAACAAAAGACTTCTGTACATAGCTTTGTGCCATGTTCACCTGAACAAGATCAACTTTGAATTCAACATTTTCAAATTAAAAACCAAACAGAACCTGAATCATTGTAAATGGTACTGGAATTTCAAAAATTGTCAAAAATGAATAGAAGGTTTGCATATGTAGGAATCATACCATAAGGTGCGGCAGTGATATTATTAGAACAGTCAATTATTTTAAAATTGATCCCTTGTTGAAGATGACTTCAACTTTCTTCATGATTAACAAACTAAATAATCCTCAAGCAATTAATTGTATACTTGCATATAAAGTATGACAGCCAAAACTTGCTCAGAGGAAACAAGACATTAATCAAAACACCAATTAGGATTGTTTTAATGTTCAGATCATGAACTTATCCAAAGGAATTGTATTTTTCTTTACATGTCTAATTATCATTGATCGTCAAATAGGTAGATGGTGCATCACCTTGTAAAGCATGAGAAAGTAAATAAAAGAAGAACAAATGGAGAATTAGAATAACAAACATAAGTGCTCAATTTGGTATCTGCACATTATGTGATATTAATTTTGCTTTTCAACACTTTTCCAAAACAGAAGAATACTCAAAGAGATTCACAGTGAATAGCAATTTTTCACAAGGATTATTCAGTTTTTGTCAAATAGGTATACCTCATGTGCTTTGTGTTGTTTGGTGTGTTGGATGGATGGTGTTCCCTTTATTGTTGTGGTTTATTGTGGTGTATGCATGACAAGGTGATGAAGCACAATGTGGTTTACCTTATGGTAATTATGTCTACATCCTACTTACCAAAAAATCATATCTACTTACCTACTACTTACTACCTACTTAAAAGTAAGAAGTAGGTAGGTACTACTTACTGCTACTAGGTATCGTGTAGTCCAGGCACTTTTCACCAATGCTCAGAATCCTGGTTTCTTCTG
>JALLOT010000949.1:0-16918 GCA_036939595.1 Thalassiosira livingstoniorum
ATGTATCTATGTAAATTATTTAATGTAAATAAGATCAATATTAATTTCTACACAATTCAAATTATTACTAATGATTTACTTTCACATACTTTAGATTTTTGTTGTTTGAATATGATTGGATTGTAAATGCAAAGAAAGTCATCATCATGTATATAATACGTAGCTATCTTATTGAGAGTGAACTAAGAATTTAATACTAATCCTACAATAAGTAGAATACCAACATACTATACAACAAAAAGTAGGAGTACAATGCAACACTATTAGTTGTACTAAGCAAACAAACAATACTTGACAAGCTGCATCTAATAAAAGTATCTACTATCTGTCTTATGGTACTGTATTGTACTGTATTGTACTTAGTAGGTACTTGTTGTTACTGTTTCATGTGGTCACACAATCAACTCATGTGAGGCAGATCATATGGTCTGTGTGAAATGAATTTTGGTTGCATGAGCTGTGTGACCTCTGTGTGACCAAACACAAAAAAGTCAGGAGTTTGTGTTTGCGGTTGGAAACACAAAACACAAAACACAATATACAAAGAATGAAAACATTTTATGGTGTGGTGAAAATCCAACCCCTTCATTACACTTATAAATGAAACTGACAAATCAAATATCACAAGGCAAGATTTTCCAAGCACTCCCCCACAAACATCACGATCACAAACAATGCAGTTTTGTCTCTACACCAAGTTCTCAAATCATAGAATGGAATTTTTCCTGATTTGATGTTATGCATTATATTCACACCAACAGTGATAAAAAAACAGAGCTCTGGTGATGAAGACAAACAGAACTCTTTTTGATAGTGATGCAGAAGAGTTGAATAATGCAGAGCCCATGGTGAGGCAATCAGATAGCAGGCAATACAGTTTTCCCTAAAAATATGATATACAAATTATCCTGGTGTTAGGACTGAGAAGATGTATCAGATGCAAGGTGCAAGGTGTGCAGCCATTGTTTTTGACCATGGGGTAGATATGATGCTGAGGGGAATTAGCAAGAACCACATTTATCCAATCACTCTTTTCTCTTTACCAGGTCCATATACAATTACACTGGTAAATTACCTGGTGATTACCTGACAAACAAGTAAATGGTAATCAGAGTAAATAAGGATTAATGATACTAAATGATAATGCACACTAAAAATAAGCAAAAATATATTAGTTCTCTGAGATCAAAATGATTTTAGAATCATTTATTCTTGGTCAATTGGAATTCATAATATTCATCAAGTTAGATTTCAAGTACACCATTGGATCTGGATGCAAAAATGAATTTGCTGCTTAAAATAAATGATAAATGGTGGAGGTAAATGTGCTGCTCATCATTGTAATGGTTAGTTTAAATTCTGGATTTACCTCAGGTAAAGGGTAATTACCATACGGTAATAAAAGCTGTATTTACCAGGGGATACTGGGGGTAAATATAAATATGGTTCTAGTTCAGCATTAAATTGATCTGGAGTAGTAGTCTGAGTCAGTCTGAGATTGAATGTTGGAACTTGTGGAAATTTGAAATATCATGGCAACATTCCCTCAATCTCAATGCACAGATCAGGAAGTATGTGAACTCTGCATTCAAAGGGCTCATCATCAGCATTAATGGATGCAGCTCTTTTTACTCAAAGGAGTGAGCAATAATTGAGAAGGGGAAAGATCTATCTGTAGATTTACCACACTCAGAAACATACCATCTGTGGAAATGAAGAACCATGCCAATGGCTATAATGCAGAATGAATGTACATGAATGATGCTATCTTTGATCTCTGAGTGCAGATCTGTTTGTTGGATTTTTGTTTTGACCTGTTTTGGATATATTTGTGATATTTTGTAGATATTTCTCAAAATAGACCTAAGATAATTGCAAAATCAAAATGGTGGGCAGCTAGAAGACATGTAACAATCTTTGTCAGTATTCTTTTCATTGAATCCAGGAGTATGGCACTAATAAGATATGTGACATATATTATGTAGAAGTTTTGTTCTTGGTTATGAAAACACCAAAGGCAATAAAAATGTACTGTCTTGATGAGGTCATAAAATTTTTTTGTTATTTTTGTATTTGAATCAGTAAATTAGTGTGTTTCATTTGGTTTCATAATATTTGTACCCATCGAAAACTACCATACGCCAAATTGCACCAGCTTTCAGACTTTGTTTTGACTTTCAAGAACATCAAAGCCTGCCTAGATGATGTCTGATCTTGTTTTGCTGTCATATTCCTGATTGAAACATTTACTACTAATCAACTCATAAGTAAATGCAATAATACAATGAATGTAATTTCCCTTGGCTCCATCACAAAGATAGATGAGGTAATCCTGCAGATAGTTAATGATTGATGTAAATAATATTTGACTCTGGATCTACAAAGTTAAGCGGACTACAAAGTATGGTGAAGGTCCTTATTGGTACAATATTGCCCATGTTGTCAATCAGTTGTGGTAACTCTATTGCTTGATGTGTTGGACTTGCTTTGAGGCAAGAAGAGGAGACAGGTTGAGACATCAAGTAAATGATGAGATTCTCCCAGGAGAAGATGGCAACCAAGAAGGAAGATGATGATAGAAGAAGTGCTGGGCAGACCCCATTGTGGCTTGCAGAGCAAATTGTCAATGATGCACATGCTGATATCAATGCTTCACAGTGATGGACACTTTTGCATCACACTGAATGAACTTGGGAATGAAGTCCTTAGTCCATAGCATAATTGTTAAAATGGTCAATGTGATGAAAGAGCAACAATCAATTGAGATGAAAAAGCAGCAATCAATTGAGCACAAATACTCCGTGGTCATAATATAGGAGCTAGTAGTCATGGATATGACTAGTATGTAAAAGCACTACAAAATGTACCACTATTTTTTTATTCAAAACAAAAATTTCTTTCTGACATAGTCATCTTACACATGTTGAAGTGGTAACACCTTATACTTCTTCCTCTTTGGAGGCACCTAAGAACATTTGTTGTTTTCACATTTGTTCAAATTACATGTTTATGTCACGTTCATGTCATTTTACTGCTTTCAATTTCATTTTGTTGACATTTTCTCTTTTTATTCATCTTCCACACCATTGGAATATTTGTTTAATTTGATCATGTTTAAAGCTTTTTAGCAGATGATTATCTTTTTATCCATTGATGGAAACCACAGTGCTTAATGGTTTGCTAAAATTGACATGCATGTTAGTGGCATACACTATCAATAATTAATCTGTATTTCATTTCCAAATGTTGAATTTTCAGATGAGATAAATATGCAACAATATAAAAATAGTGATAATGAAAATGAAAATATTGCAATGCAATGCTTTCACACTAGACACCATTCCAACTTCCTCAAAATAATCAAGATCTTAGTTTCATCACCTGGTACTATCTGGACAAATGAAGAACCTTAAAGTATGTACTTATAAGAATAATAAAAAATACTATTTGTTTTGAATTTCAATGGTGCAGGGACTTTGGGAATTCTACAACATCATTTTAAGCTGCCAATCAACCAATGCAAGCATCTTGAGCTAAAGTAGAAGCTGATAATGCATGCACAGAAGTAGAATGCAATGATTAGTTACTGGCTTTGAATGAGTACAGATGACTCATTTTTGGATAAGTGAATGATTTGGAAGAAATCAACCCATTTTTCCCAAATTTGGGAGCTCTAAAATGCCTTGAGCCTTTTTACATGCAAGAAAATTTATCCTGAGTACTGGGTATATGGTGAGCTATATCACTAACACTCGCAATAGCAAATATCAAACTGCTACACAAGGAGCCCCTAGTTTTCATTTGTAGCTTCATTATTTCATTAATCCTAGTATATTATTTATATTTATTTATAATTGTGATAATGAAAATGAAAATATCAAAATACTTCACAGACGCAGGCATGTTTACAGGGTTTTTATATTATTTGAGAGATTCATTGCATTGTAACACCTGGAGCCGAAACTGCTTTCCAAATTACATTGCATTGTAAAGGCAAACAAAAATAACACCAATCATTGATTTTTTCCTATAACCTATGACACAACAACAGAATTTCTTCTTCTGAGAACATCCTTACAACAAATTTTTAGTAAAAAAATGCAAGTTCTGTGTCTATCTTATCAGAGAATTTCATCTTAAATAAGAACTTATGGCAATTCCACCCTAAAAGTACAAAAGTGTACATGCGCAAGGGGTACCCCGAAAAAGACTTCATCTCAAAAGGGCATCCAATATTACAAAACCTATCACCACCAATCAAAACCTCTCACAACCATTCCGAAACATCTTCAAACCCAAGCAATCGTTGTCCATTCTCCCAATCCTCCATGCCATCTTTGCTCCTAATTGAATCATCCCTCCTCCTCCACCTCTTTCGATCTACCAATAGAGCCCCCCACAAAATCAATAGTGCACCTAATGCTCCCAACCCGTATCCCAACTGAAATTTGGTCTGCAAACTCATGACAGGCTTGTCATGCACAATAGACTCATTGGATTCATCAGGAATTGTAGGCTCGTCAGGTATCTCGATCTCGGGCTCGTCAGGCAGGAGCATCGTTCCCAAAATAATGGTAACCATCGACAACAGGATGGCAACATATCCAGATGTTTTATGGACAATGTCCCATATTTCTCGGGCAGTCGATTTGACAGTTGCCAAATCCGAGGGTGGTGCATACGGCGAGTAGGTACCGAAAAGGGAATAGGTGGCATGGTAGGTTTGCGGCGCCAAGGAGGAATAGGAATTTCCATTGCCGTTACCTGTACCACCATTGCCGCCATAATGACCATTGCTCCCATTTCCTCCATTACGACCATTGCTACCATGGCCCGCACCATTGCGACCATTACTGCCACGTCTACTAGGCGAAACAACATTCTCTCCTGGAGCCGGAGGTCTCAAAAATCCAATCAGCGGCTGCAATATCCCAACCACCATCACTATTATTCCCAATACACCGTGAGTGTACGCCACGCCACCACCACCAAAATCATCACCTACGAAACTTTCACCAACTAACAGAATTGGAATCCAAGCAATTATTGCCAATGTGATGCCCACCATTTGAATGTACTTGTGCAGTTTGAGCCACAGACTGTTGGGACGATGTTTCAAATATCGTGCCATGAGTACTCCGGAGGGCATCAGCCATCCCCAGCCGATAATCATTAGTGAGGCATGGATTAAAATAATGCGATGAGTAGTGAAGTGGTCGTTCTCATCGTACTCATCATCGATAGTGGTAATTATATGAGGCGGTATGAAATAATAATCACCACAACCAACTGAGTCATCTTGCACCGAGTTGGTACGAATTGATATGGGTGTTTGGGCATCGCCAAGGTCGGTTATGGTCCCATTGATTGTGGCGCGGAATCCGGTGGTGTGGGTGGTGGGTGCTCCAACTGCTCTTACTGCTCCCACTGATCCTACTGCCACTACTGATTCTACTTGGGGACCGGTGCAGGTATTGCAACAGAAATTGAGTTGCTGGTGGCAGCGTCTCCTGCCATGTCGTCCGTGCCATCCATGTGCTTGCATGCACTGCTCTTCGGCTTCTTCTGCCTGTTCAGATTGTTCCGCTGCATCTTCGTCATTATCTGCAATCTTGCGCGAACCTGTCAATGGAACAGTGAGAATATTGCGACTTTTGTGACCATTGCGGCCATTGAATCCGCCCAATGAGAGTGATGAGTGAGCATCGAGTGCATTGAGCGCATTGAGAGTGTTGAGTGCACTGCACGAAGCGCCCTCAGATCTAGCCAACGAAATCACCTCCCGATTTCCAGCTTCATCTAGGCGAACTCCTCTCGAGTATCCCGCATACGAAATCGGATGATTCACACCATCGTGAGACTCATCCAAGTTATTGAGTCCGTCGAGCCCGTCGAGCACATCCACTCCATCCACTTCGTCATCTAGCTCATCCAACTCGCCCAACTTCTTACCCAACTCATTCAAATCAATCAATACTTCATAGCCACTTTCCCTACATTGCTTGACATCCACCAAGTAATGAAAGCTATGTTGTTCGGGATGCATCAGAGGTTGGAATTGTCGATCCCGGTGGCCATGGGCGAGAGTGTGACGATCCATGATGTAGCCGGTGAGGCAGATGGAATCGCCTATTTGCAGTTGAGATAATGGTTGTTTTTGTTGTTGGTGTTGATTTTCATTGTTTTCATTGGCCTTCCCGTTTGGGTCATTAGAGTTATTCGAGTGATTTGACTCATAATCTGTTTGTTTTGTATCATCCGTTGCATTTGATTGACTTGTTGTACTGTCATTTGCTTCTTGATGTTCATATTCATCGCGTTCGTCCTTTTTGGTCTCATTCGCTTCATTCGTGTGTTGTGTATCGTCTGCCTTATCCGTCTCATCAATGTCACTTCCTGGATCAAGTGCCTTATCTTCTTCGCCAGACCCGCCATTTGCCTCATTTGTTTCATTTGCATCGCTTTCTCCACTTGCTCCACTTTCTCCATTTGTTTCATTCTGTGACTGATTGGATAGACCAATCTGTTGAAATTGAGAGTTATCCCTCGTTGACAATGCAGAAGCCTGAGCTGGCCGAGCTGGAAGAGCTTCCGATAGGAACGACGAGATGGAAGACTCAATCACCAAAGGTGCCGTTTGAGATACATCAGATTGCCGAGCAGTCACATCATTGTGCGCTGATGTGCCTTTCTTCGTGTCGATGAAATCAGCCTCGTTTTCTGGAACGATGGATTCCTGCTCATTTCTTTGTTTGGGCGAGTCTTGAGAAGGGAACAAGGGCAATGAAGGCAATGAAGGCAAAGGAGGCAGAACCACAGGAGCTGGAGGAGGAGCCGATGGAGCCAAAACCGAGGTGGTCACAAAGATGACAATAAAGATCAACACTAGAGAAGCTATGAATCGAAGTATCAATTTTCGATGGAAGTGGTGCCAATACTCGAGAGATTGAGCTTGGCTCATTTGGTTTGGTTGGTTCAATTGTGACATCATCATCCTATCACTATTCTACATGTTTCTCAAAGAGATACAGATGGTTGGGGAATGCTGACGCGGGTGGTTATTTAGATGGAAGCCTAGAAGGGCAGTCACATGGCCGAAAACTTGCTGGACTGGAAAAAATCACGTACAAGACAAAGAAAGAGGCATTAGATTTCCATGTCGAGCATTTAAGACATTCACGTGCTGTTACGCAGGTTGAAAAGAAAAGGCAACATCAAAATCGTTCTACTTACACCAACGAGGTTACACAACGCACAACTAACAAAAAACGATTATTTTTGGTTAATGGTTCATGGAAACCAAATCGCAGTACTCTCTTTACTTTACTAGCCAGAAAAAGGAAGTCTATTCTAGGTAAGTTAGTAAGTATTGTAGTAGTATCTAGGACATCATCACGCTGCCATTACAATACACAGCATTATTTTTCAGTACTACAATTGCATCAGAATTACTCCTCTACCTAGTACATACAATAGTAAACTGAAATTGTTGTTATGGTAGTTGGTACAATACAATATTCTAGCTCGAAGACGATGGATAGATTGATGATAATAATAATAATATTTTTTCTATTCACTATGGAATCTATTACTATTGCACAATAGAAGATACCATAAGTAGTAGGTGAATGTTAAAAGTAGGACATTATTTTTTTGACGCGTGTCTCATGTCTCATACAACATACTTACCTCTTACAACGATTCCACTCAGGTCTCAGGCCTGGCTGCTGGCTGGATGGACCCTGGACCAGTGATGCCTATGGTGTTGCTTTTTGTTTGTGTTTAGAATAATTCACGGGGTGAATGACATCATAATAAGGCAAATCCTACAACTTGCACTAAGGTATTGTAGTACAATAAGTACTATTCTGCATATTGGTTATTGGTTAGTTGTTGATTGTGGTTGGTATTGTAGTAAGTAGGTGGGGGATTGGCCATGATCGGGCGGGGCCGGCGGGGCGGGGTGGTTGACTGGTTTTTGACACTGTTGGTTCACATGCCAGCCAGAAGCAGCCAGCCACATGCACTGTTTTAGACTGTTAGTTTTGCCAAGTTTTGCGTTTTGGCTTTTGACGCGTGTCTTCTGGGTTCTGGGATAAATTGGCAGTTCATTTTGTGAGCATTTTGTGCGTGAAATCCTTTCGTAGAAATATACCAAAATATACTTACTAAGTTCCTATGTCGAGAACCGATACCTAATATCTTTCAAAATCTGGAGCTGGAACTGGAATCTCAGCCAAATTTCAGATTTCAGGCAAAACAAAAAAAAACTGAAAACAAAACTGCATAAAAAGCTAAAACACAGAATGAGAGCATGCAACCACTATCTACACTATTTTTTGTCATTTTGTTTTGCTTGTGTGTGGCGAAAGAATCATAACATTGACTATTTTTTCATGACCCTCACTCCCACTCGAAGTAAGATGTACTAAGTACTTCTTAGGTACAGAGGTTCTATCTACACATGAAAGGGTGACATCTGAGAGACATTCATCACAAAAGTGCTGTGATTCTCACAAGATTTTCACAAGGAAGGGTCTGTTGACTTGAAGTTTGGTGGCATTCATTACAAAGTTTCTCAGAAATAAAAATTAAATTTTTCACAAGTTATGTTGGCTTTAAAAATGGGAAAGTATGGCGCTGTAGAAAGAAATAATGACAGACTATATCATCACTGATAAATTATTTTAATTCGTTGCATTTTTGATGGAACAAAATACAATTTTCAAAGGAAAGTTTCAAGGTCATCATCATTTTGGAAAAAACTGGTGAACATTAAATAAAGCATCATTAGAAATGATATCTAGCATCAAATGTAGAATAGTGGATATGAATACTACCATCTAAAAAGACAGCAACATATTGTGTTGCATTGCATCTTATAATTCATTGATATATAAAATTAACATGCCTCTTGTTTTGATTTGGATTGGTTTTGACATTATTTCATTTGACACTTGCCTTGTAAATGATATTTTTCATATTCATATGAATATCTGAGAGTATACAGCATAACAATATTTTCCAAATACTCTTTGTATTACCAAAAAACAAATTTTCAATTTACCAACAAAATTGAAGGTACATTGGTTTCTACATAACATTAATAGTTTTTTATAGTTCCAAGATGTTGTGATTTGGAGAATGACAATCACAACTTTAAAATGCCATTCATCCTCATATATTGATAGCATGAGTCTTGGGAAGTGGAATTTTGTTACTCCACCTTGACCTTGGTCCATTTGACAAATTGAAGCAAGCTTACATCTGTTGAATCAATACGATTTCTTCTACAAATATTTTGTTTGGAGAAAGCAAGTATAGGTCGAATCATGTTTATGTGCCTACCCTATTATTAGAGCTTAATGCACACAGTTTACTAATAAATTTGGTGTGTGGCAAGGTTGTTTTCAAGACTTAAGTGAATTGAAAGGGGGGAACTACATGTACTTGCCTCACACATAGGAACAAAAGCTAGGTCTTTTGCAGTGCACTAGAATTGATCAACTTCCTTGGGAAAGCGCAAATCACAGGATGCAATTGGTACCAATCATGATGAGCTTCAACAAAAAAGTAAATGTTAAATGTAGAATAAAAATAACACAGAACCATTTTTGAATAAAATTATACAGAACAATGATCAACAGATCAATGCTACATAATGATTCAATAGAAACTTCCTATCAAACTAAGAAAGTACTTATATGAAAAATGACCAAACACTGAAATCAAACCTGCAAAACAATTTAAAAACACCTAGAAAGAAACAAAAAGGGTCCATTCTATCAAAGAACATAGAAAGGACCTACAAAGAAGCATAGGAATAGTCAGACAGAACTAGGAGTAAAAAATAATCTAAAAAAGATCCAAGTGCAAGAAGAACCTAGAAATGAACCCAGAAAAGAAACTAGAAAAGAACCTAGAAAAGAACCCGGACAAGAACCTAGAAAAGAATCTACAAAATGACCTAGAAAAGATCCCAGAAAAAAACTAGGAATGATCCTAAAAAAACTAGAATTGATCCTAGAAATGATCCTAGAAAAGAACCTAGAATAAAGCTTAGAAAAGAACCTAGAAAAGAACCTAGAAAAGAACCTAGAAAAGAACCTAGAAAAGAACCATGACAAAAACCTTAAATGGGATCAGAATAAATCCTGGAAAAGCACTAAGAATAGAAAATTTCCTTAAAAGGAACCTATTATAGAATATCCATAGAAAAAGGGCAACCTAGAAATGCTAGTAGAAGAGATTATGACAATGAATCTGGAAACATACCTAGAATGGAACCAGAAATGACCACAAAACCACAAGAAACCAAGAAAGGAACCAAACCTAAAAGTCTTCAAAATCTCCCCGTGAAATAACCCATGAACAAATCCAGAAAATGGCTCACACAAAATTGAAAAAATATAAATGGAAAATGTTCAACAAAACCATTTGAAAAAGTCTACTAGAGCTCAAACCTTCAACATATGCCTGGTGAAAGGGAGAAGAAACTGGAAATACAAAATTTAAAAGGAGGAGAGTCATACACAAAAATGAAGAAATATATTGGATGGGCAAAAGTGCATGAACATTTCATAATTTCTCTTGTGAAAGATTGGACTCAAAGTGAGTATAAAGAATACAATCAATGCAGTACTACTTAAGGAGCTCTTAGCAACTATGTCTATTTATCAGACAAATTTGTATGCTATGTGGTACCTTTAGCCCCAAAAAATTAGTGCAAAACAGTCATCTGTTTTTCATGGACTTTAACATAGCATGGTGGCCTACAGGTCATCAGCAGCTACTCCATCTAACCTTGATCTAGGACAAGTTGCCAAATTACATTATTGGCTAGATTTAGGTCTGAACCTTCCAACTACAACTAATGATAAAATTACCTTTAAAAATTTGAAGAAAAAGACCCCAAAGCAAGTCAGTTTGAAATAAGGCCACATCTATATTTTTGCCAAAATTTGAAGCTGGATTTCCCCATTTTTACATCTCATTTGTGTTAGAAACATTCAAGAATCTTAACATAAATTTTAACCAAAGCCTTGCTTTTCACAAAAGTCGGAACACAATCTATTGTATAAACCTAGACATGAGCTACAAGCATGAAAGAGCCTAGAATAGTGCCAACAAGAAACATATTATATGACCCCAGAAAGAAACCTGAACAGAAGTGCATGGATGAATTCCCCAGACAAAGAAAAACATAGAAAAAGCACAGAAATAATGATGAAAAAATCACAAAAGAAGTATCTATTAAAAATGAACAAAGAA
The DNA here is from genome assembly GCA_036939595.1 of Thalassiosira livingstoniorum. Classification (NCBI taxonomy): domain Eukaryota; phylum Bacillariophyta; class Thalassiosirophyceae; order Thalassiosirales; family Thalassiosiraceae; genus Thalassiosira; species Thalassiosira livingstoniorum. The sequence continues at coordinate 11,272 of JALLOT010000949.1, forward strand.
ATCAACCTAACAAAAACATACCAAGCCCATAAGAACCCAGAAAAGATTCCAGGAAAGAAACTTCTAGTAAAACCTTGGACAGGACCTAAAACAAAGCTAGTGATAGCAAAACCTATCAACAGAAACTATCTAGTATATCTAATCATATGACAAAAGGAAAATTTCAACCATCACTCATCCAACTGATCATCCACATTGGACATCCACTATTTGTGCCATTTCTGAGTAAAAAATGTTTGAGGCCATTTGACCCCACATTTTTCCAGTGGTTGGTTAATGCAACTATTATGAGATGTTTTTGTGCACTAGAAGCCAGGGATAAACAGAATGAGAGAAAAGGATGACATACAGATTGATATTTAATTAAAGTTGGCACTGTACTATGTTATAACATCATAACTTTTTGAAGATAGTATTCACTCCAACAAAAAGCACTGTAAATCAATTCAACAGTTTTCTGTATATTTTCAACTATTCATGTATCTTTAGTAGATGAATCACATAGTTAAAAAGCTTTATTTGAACCATAGTAAATAGAAATATGTCAGGAAAACTAAATACAAAATATTATTTTAAGGGATGCAATGCCTACCTCTATAGAATAATTTGACTTCTGAGGGTTTGGAACTTAATTTTCCTACCAAATCATTCCAATGTTAAAATAAAAAATATGACAGACCAAGAACAAAAATATGCCTTCAAACTATGGATCTTTACAAGGACACAGACCAAACTTAAGATGTAGAAATCATGTTGTGCAAAATAGATAATTTCTGATCCTTCATGCCCCACCCATGGGGATCACAAAATCCCTTACATAAATTAAAAAAAATCATAATACAAGCTTAAAATAATGAAAGATATGAAGTTGCTCCAAATGACTGGAGTGATTTTGCCTTGAATAACTGGGTGGGTTTTTGTCAGCACATGACTGATGCCAAAGATAAAATCTTAAAAGAGGGAGATGGCACAATCATTGCCAGTGGAAGATATGTGATATGCAGAAGCTCTCAACACTATATTTAAATCTGTATACAGTGATGATGATAGTTTCAAAACAGTTAAAGAGTGGGATGCTTGATATGGGAAGGAAAACTCTTGGTCTAAGTAAAGATACTATTAGAAGTTGCTGCTCTATATTCTATATACAGAAAAATTGATATTAAAAAAGACAAACATAAACAATTGAAGGTCATCAGGCAGACCAGAATGATTAAAAATTCATTTCTGATTGCAACCTATAAGCAATTCCTATAATTGATCAAACAATGCACTCATATACCATGCTCTACAATAAAATGTATGCATCTCTGAGTAAGATCATGCAAACATGATGATGCAACACTTCCCAAAAAAGAACTTTCTAGATTTTTTTGTGACACATCAGAATTTCAATAATTTTCAATAGACAAAAAACTTCAAATTCAATTTTCAAAGTTGAAAGATATCTTCTTATGAAAACAATAAAAATTTTGACTCCTGATATTTTTCAGGTTTCATAAGAAGTCATACCATTTGTTTTTGTAAACAAGTTGGAATAAATTCAGCTAGTTTAGGCGATTACTGGCGATAGAATAATATAATCGCCAGAAAAAATGATGCGCTTCCAATTTTGTCCGCATTCCGCATTCGCAGCTGTTCGCAGCATTCCTTTTCCGTCCATGGTCCATGGCCACAAGCAGAAAGCAGAAGAAAGATCCCATGAGCACATGCCATGTCTTTGAAAAAAACCCACGAATGCATTCGCGCCCACAGCATCCACAGCAATTACAGCAACCACAGAATCCACAGCATCCACAGAAACTACAGCAACCACTTGATTCGGTTCCAAATCCACAGCGACATTCGCATCGACGACGAAAACGGTTGGAAGTGGGGCATTTGGACAGTCTGATGTGGCGGTCTCGTTCCTTTTCCACAATTCCATCATTATTACTGGCACTGATGGTAATCTTATCTTTGGAGTCCATTATGTTGGTTCACTGTCGCAGACTCTGTTGGAATAATAGTCGGCACAGTAGTTGGCAAAATAATCAGCGGCATACTCTTCAGCGTAACAGTCGGCATGGGTCGTCGATTCCATCATCTTTATTGTCGGGGCATTCGTCGTGTCCCGCGCCACCTCCTTCGACCTTTTACCGGTATTCATCGTCTTCCTCGTCTGTCCCTTCGTTCCTCCATCCAAAGAGGACGTTGATTCCATCTCCGCAAACAGCACGGCAATGTCGAACGATGGAGCCATTGCAAATGACAAATGAGGAAAATGATCCATATGATCAATACGACCAAAATGACCAATGTGGTAAAAACGAACAGCCTTTTTCATCCTCCCCATCGTCCCCATCGTCCCCATCCTCCAGAGCCAAAACCAAATCATTTGTGCAATCTCTCCTACGTAAAACAACTTCCCGTGCCTTCACTTCGTTGGAACAATTGGACACGTACAAAACACAGACAACACAATCAACACACACAGCACAGACAGCACAGACAAATGGTCCATCGGAACCATCAGAAACACAAGAATGGCCTGCCTTGACTATCAATTCGAACTTTGACAATGAATCGAATAATGAAAATAATGACTCGACATATTCCAATGATGCCGATGATACCAATGACACCAATGATAACAATAATTATGATGATGATTCAATACCACCGCAGGTGACTCGTTTGAGTGAATTGAGTAAAGCAGCCATTTCACGTGCGTCTTCAATTTTGAATGAAAAAATTCCTGACATACCCGCTGTGACGATGCAATCAAAATCCGAAGCAGAAGAATCGAGTAGCAATGGTAACAATGCTAGCAATGGCGGAAATGACATTCGGACACAGGTGGAACTCTTAGGGGAGGTGGCCATGGCCCGTGCTGCCCGAACTTCTTCGGTAGTGGATGCCAGGTTTGACTGGCAGGACGGGCAGGAGAGTGGTGCATCATCAGTGACAGTTTCATCGGCAACTGAAAATAATCAGGACATAAACCAAATGAAGCAACTCAACAAACCCAATCAACAAATAGAGCCCCCAAAGCCAATAAAGCAACAAAGTCAAGAAAAGAAACATAATCAACAAAAGAAACACAAGCAACATCAAGACAAACGAACCTACCTCACCAACCCAGGAGTCACTCCCACAGCCCTGGCCCATTCCCTCTGGAAATCCGTCATTCGTCCCCATCGAGATACCGTGATTGATGCTACCTGTGGCAATGGGAAGGATTGTTTGGCGTTGGTGAAGATGCTCTTTCCTGATTCGAACGTGGATGCCTGCGGTGGGGATGGTGGGATTGGTGAGAATGGTGAGAATGGTGACTATGATGGGTATGATGGAGACGAGGGTACTACTATCAACCCACCCAAACCCCAACTCATCGGAATCGACATCCAATCACGAGCCATTGAAAATACGAAACGATCACTGCTATCCTCCCTCCCTTCGGACATTTACTACCATCACATTTCGTTATTGGAACAATCGCACGAATGTTTGATGGACGTGCCGAGGGATACGAGAAGTGTGGGGTTGATTTGTTACAATTTGGGGTATTTGCCGGGCGCTCCTTCTGCTCCCATGAGTGACAACAGCGACAACAGTGGCAACAGTGGCAACAGCGACAACAGCGACAACTACAAATCTCTAAAAACCCAATCCCAAACCACCATCCATTCCCTCACCGACGCATCCCTCCTCCTCCGTCCCGGGGGACTCTTATCGGTAATGACGTATCCGGGGTCGAATTTGGAAGAGAGCATTGCGGTGGAACATTTCGTGGAGGGGTTGGCCATGTTGACTACGAGGGATAAAGGGGGTTGGAGGGGGTATGTGGAGGGTATTCCCGACTATGGTGGGGATGAGGAGGATGAGGAGGACTGCCGGGATGAGGAGGATGATGGGAGTGATGGAGATGGCAAAGGTGATGGAGGGAAAATACGGAGGATGGNTCTGATGGAGATGGCAAAGGTGATGGAGGGAAAATACGGAGGATGGTCACACAAGCAATGGAACGAGTTGTGGAAGAAGGCCCCAAGAAGCAAACTTGGAGAGCATTTGTTCATAAGCCACTTGGGAGGCCGTTGTCGCCCATTCTAGTAACGGCGATGAGAATAAAATGATAAAATAATGATCTAAGCATAGAATGCAGAGTTGAAACATTGTTCCAATAATGGCATGGTGTGGCAGACTAAATCACGATTCGTATTTCTCTTCAGTAGGAGAGACCTTTTTATTATCACTGCCTTGAATGCGAGCTACAAACATATGTGCTCCTTCTTTTATTGATTTGATTAAGTGAAGGGACAATGAAAATAAGAATATTTAGAGTATCCAGAGGTGATATGTGAGCAATCATAGAAGACCCACTCTGATAAAAACTACATGAGATGAAATGCTGAAGTGATGACAAAGAGAAGCAGAGAGAATCGATTTCCTTTCTGGTTATGGACACAAAGATGGGCGTGTCCCATTTGCAGGTGCAAACCTATTGTCCTATAATTATTCATCCATGCCAGTGACAGTAATGGCTATTCATAACTTTTGATGCTGCAACTCATGTCGGTGTCTGCGGGGACATAACTATTAGATTTCAATATTAAGTACAGGAATTTTCATTTTTTATTCTTCAAAAAATGGAGGTACTTTTATTGCTGAGTTTTCTGTGCTGTCATTTTGTTCAAAAAATAGTATTTCATGCACAAAAAATGAAAAAAAAACAAGAAAATGTAGACGAAACATTTGATTAATTACAGGATTGCAATCAACCTTCTGTATGTAACTTTCTTTCAAATATTCCTACCCAATTGCAGTGGCGTACCAAATAAAAATTGGTAATCAGGAGGAATTGACATTTAATCTGTAGCATAATTTTTGTTTTTCAAATTCATTCAAAACATTAGAAACACTTTAGGAAATGTTGAAGAAACACCACGGCATTTGAATTAGGTACTGAAGTAGAATTTTCACCCTATCCCAGAAGACAAAAATAATGATGAAATGATCAAGCTAAGACTTCAAAAGACTGGTTTTCAGTGCCAGGATCAGTATTCATCATAGCTAAAAGTACAATTGGAGAAATAATGGAAATACAAACAACTGGATCACAAAAAGATGTTTTACATTATTTTGCAAAGAGCATTTGAAATTGATCGTTCCACTCTTGTTTCATGGAGTGAATTCATTGAGCATAAGAAAAAGCGGCGCTTGCGCCACTGTACTAGTTCTGTTGGGCAGTTGACAAATGGCAGGTGTGGCTTTCCTGAGCATATCTTATTTCCATTTGATTTGTAGTTATGATAATAAATTTTAGGGCTCAATCTATATATCAGGCAAGTGCTGATTTTTGCAACTCCCATGTGAGTCACTTTTGGTTCAGTTTCACGCGGAGTTTATTAGGCATGGGACTGCATGGCCCGAATAAAAAATAAAAAAAGATAATACCTTTTTTTTCTACTATGTTTTAATATATATTCAACATAGGAATTATTAACTATTTTTCTCTTACATAGTTTAACTACAAAATTGACATAGGATTTGAATAATTTGATATATTTTTTGTTTACACCTAGGAATACAACATATTATGAATAAACTTGCGGTTAAATTAAAGTTATTTATTATTGGAAAATGTTTCAACTTGTGTATGTAAGTA
>JALLOT010000950.1:0-16819 GCA_036939595.1 Thalassiosira livingstoniorum
TCCGATCTGGAGGGCAGCTTATCTAGCTCATATAATTATGGAGGAAAGGATGACAATGACAAGATGCTATCAATATCAATGCCAGGGTAGAAACCATAGTATGCAAAGAAAAATTCATGCATTTTCTTTGGCTTTGGGGGTACTTAAAATGTTCCACCATGACTAAAAAAATGCAGCCCCAAGCTAAATGTATATGTAGGAGGTTCAACAATGGTGATGCTCTCTTTTTGACAAAAAACTTGAATTGACAGGGGAATTGCATATCACATTAAGGTACTATTTTTGGCTTAGTTATTAGGCAAATTTTATGTTTTATTATTTCTTAGATTGTAGAATAAATAATATTGATCCTCCTGTTACATTTAAAAACTTTGACAGATAAAATTAACTGTAGACCCAAGTATCTTTCATCAATTTTAAAAACAGGCATGCTCAACAATGTCCAGACATACCCCCAACAATTGTTGTGCATACCAGAAATATTGTTTGGTGCAGTCAAAGGTACCATTGTAGGAATATTTTTTAGAGATTTTTATTTATTTTAGAATCCCCAAATCTAGTCTAAAAATATTTGTAAGCAATTTTGTGTATAATAATTTCCACCTAAAATAATCAATAATTTTTTCTCCAAAATTACCATCTGCTTGGATGGTAATTTTGGATGGAGTGGATGGTAGACACTGTAATTTCAATCCATGTGAATGGTGCAGATGGTAATAAGGATGGTTGGATTGTAGTTTTGATCCACAAGGGTGGTGTAGATGGTTATGAGGATGGAGGGTGTATGGTAGGTGTAGAAGATACTCTTATGTACATACAAGTACTTACTACTTACTCCTAAGTATTATTATTAAGTACATACATGTAGTTACTAGTACCTGTGATGCAAAATAATACAAATGCTTATTGTCCTGCTGTATTTTTTAAAACATGTAGAAAAAACATATTTTTCTTGATCAAAATGAGTATTTTTGCTGCTTTATTTTTACCATTTTTGACAAAAATAATCAAAAAGTTTGAAATAATAATACACATCTTAATAAATAGAATATTTTTTGTCCCTTTTAAACAGTTTTCATTTTATTTAAAATTTTAAAAATAAGAAATATTATGTTTGGAAATGATTTTTTTATGTGGTTTTTACTTTAACACATTTTTAATTGAATTTCTTTGTGTTCATTGGTATGAGTTGAGCTTGTATTAGGTAGCATACTGACCTGATTGAATATCTAGTCCTTTCTAAATTTTGGAGCATTTAAGAAATTGGCATATTCTGCGTAGTACTATGGTGCTTTTTATTGCCAAAATGTTAACAGTAGTACCACAGTATAGATGTTTTGAACAAGCCTATTTTCCCCCTGATGACATTACCATCCAGGCAGATGATAATGTGGATGGTGAAATTTGTAGTTTTAATTTGTGCAGATGGCAAGGGTGGTAATGTTGACAGTAATGTGGATGGTGCAGATTGTAATTTTGTCACATACAGATGGTGCAGATCATAATTTTGAAGCAATTTTTAAAATAAACAAAAAGAGTGCTTTTTCTAATTGCAAAATTATTTTAATGCAGAACAGAAAGTTAAAATCTTGTTCGGAGAACATCAGAACTAAAAAACACAAAATTTTCCAAAAAAGTCATTTATTCAAGGAATGCCATTATGAGGTGGGAATTACAATTGTAAGTTGCCAACAACTTGTGACCAAAATTCCCATTGCTTCAAGATTTTCCAATGCTAAAATTTCTAGGTACTTTTAAGATATTTTTATGTGAATTTTATTAGTATGCAGCAGATCCAATATTCCCAGGAGACATCTGGCATTTAAAAGTTAAAAAAAGCCATAAAATAAGCCAAAATTAGTATCATCCAGGCCAGAGGTACAAGCAGTGGTGGTGCCACTGTCTCTCCAACACCGTTAAAGGTAGGGATCACTGGAGTCCCCCCCCCCATGATGCCAATGGAAGAAAGGAACAGGAAAACAACCTTAAAAAACTCCCAAAATCCAAAACCTACAAGACTAGAGTATGTAATAGGATACAGGAGATAAAAAAAAGTGATTATGCTGTCCGACTGGCACTGCATACTCAAACAAGTACACAGTTCAAAGGTTTTTTGAACAATAAAAATGACACTGATATAGGGCATCTGAAGCCATAGTAAGTTCAAATCATAACTCTTAATGTATCAGTTGTGTATTGTTTACTTAATTTGTTGGTATTGGATGGAAAATGGTGCCTCTACAAGCATTTAGGCCATGGTGTTAAAAAATTGTCTAAAAAAATCACATTTTTGACTATGTACTCAAATGAGGACATAATTTTTTTACAGGGACTTGGGAAAAACCTAGAGATTAAAAATCCTCAAGCACCATCATGCATGAGGAATCATCCAAACACTCAATTGCAACACACCATTAATCAACAATAGCAGACAAGTTTCTGCTCTGCAATGGCACATGCAAATTGGGCAGAATGACTACAATTAAATTGAAAAATATCTGAAAAATAAAAAATCAGTGTCAACCAATAATATCTTAGCATATTTGAAGTTTTGTTTTGTTTTTGGGGCACCAGCCTATAAGAAAACACCTATTGTAACAGGTGTTATTGTTGCCCATAATGACAACAATGGTGGCAACCAAATGTCTAGATTCAATGTAATTCAAAAGCCACAAATTGCCTAATTCTTTTGAAATGGTACCATCAGTTGCCATTGCCATCTACACTTACTTGGATCCTGAGTTTGGTGATGGCTACTCTGCTCATTGCTGATCTAGCAATCCATTCTCATCAATGCAAATCACAATGGAAAAGCCACAATATTGGCAGCTAGAAAAGTTAACAGCAGTAGACTAGATAACCTGAGAGCATTATAGCTAGTCAATCTTAGTTATTTGTAGCTTGGTTTCAGCAAAATACACCATTCTGCATCATTGTTTGTGGCAGCATCACTGTTGACTCATTTTGAGGTTCTGGTACTAACTATAAGTACAGCAAGGACATCACTGGGTATCTCACAGCATATAACCTGATTCGTAGAATTTTGTTACCTAACTACCCACGAAGTACATTGATTCCAAGTTGTGAGCTTGGGTGGCAAGCTGCCACAAAAGCAATTGGCTAGGCACCTTTCCAACCAGAGATCTTCATCTCCATCTTGTTGAAAAGGGCCTTGTGTGTTGGAGGGGGCAACATAATACAGGAAGTACAGAAAAATTATGGTTTACCACAGTCAAACATTTTTTCATGGTTGAGCATTTTTGGTGACAATAACATTGCAAGACTCAACAATTTTTTTGGTTATTTTGCCTGGGAATTGAACAGGCCTGGATCTGATGAGGTATGCTTTGTTGTTTTCTCATCAATTTGTCTCATTCTGGATAGGATAATAGCCTTTTAACTATGTACTCAAATGAGGGCATAGTCAGGCTATCATGTACTCATATGAGCACATTAGGCCAGAAAACAACTAGGTATGTTCCTTACTCTACAAACCTGTCAGAATATATGCAATTATTTTCCTAGTAAAATTACTAACAAAACAATATCTAGATCTGGTTGCTATCAAAACTGCAACCAAATATATCTCAGTGCCAGGTTAAATGTTTCATTAAAATTTCAAGATCTTTCTTTCTCCCCCATCAAAACATGTTTGTTAGTTTTCAGGAGTTAATGACATTGTGTTCAAAAATTTCATTTTTTTGCCAGACCCTCTCTAATAAAATATAAAAAAGAAATTGATTCATTACTTTACCAAAAAGAATATTCAAAATTATTTGATAAATAATTTAATCAAACAAAGTGATCACCAATTAGATTTATTTGTAGACTTGTTACATCTTATGGATGGAAAAATGTGTTTTTAGAATAATTTTGTTTTATTTTAGTAGTTACCATTGTACCATAATGCATTGTATACAACACATATTTCTAGATTGTTAGAAGATTGGCTGTCTGTGTTTTTGACATTTTTTGCTTTACAACAACAACATAAGCAGTATTGCAGAACTGATATTTCTTTAATACCAGGAGATGGTATTCTTGTCATTTAAATCATTGATTTAAACACAGAAGAGACAGTCAGCAAACCAGTGCCTCACTAAGTTTATTTCATGAGATTGCTTTGTGAGATACATGGTGGTTGGATTGAGCTGACTCTAACACAACAAAAATTTGATGCAGATATGTTATTATAAAAACAACGGCTCTGAGCTACATTTCAAGGAATCAATTTCTAGAAAATTCTCAAGGAGTGCATAAAAAATTAACTTGAATACACAGTACTCTGAGTTAAAAAAGATTTGTTGATCAAAAACCTGGATTTAAGTGATGTTATTGTTCCACTCCTGATGAACAATTAGAGCAAAAGGAACATAATGTAATGTCATTGAATCAATTAGATCAACTTATTTTTCTATAAACATTGTTTTCATTTCTGTTACATCATATTGACCAACATGACATTATTTCCTATTGAATATGATCCACAACAACCAGCATTTCCAGAATAAAAAAGTCTTACACATATACAGTTTTTCCATGGGCATTGTGTTGTAAGCAAATTTACATCTAATCATTTTAATAGTCTTCCATTCCTAATAATCAGCAGGTGCCTTTTGCTCTGCCCTTAATTATTTTCTTTCCATTGTCTGAAACTCCTTCAGCTGCAATTCACTCAACTCATCCTCTCTCTCTTCTCCACCATTGTTACCATATTTCCCCATTTGTTGTGCCTGTTGCACCTTGAAACTGATTCATCTCCCTTTCTTCCTTATTCTGTCTATCCCTCTTCTCAACAAAGCATCCATAATCATTTATTAGGCTTGGAATTCATTACTTTCTCTGTGCCAATTTGGGGGGGTGATGCAGTAGAGTCTTTATTGTACCTTGAAGAGAGAGTTTTTGAAGTTTCTTGTTGGGGAAGAGGTGGATGTTGCTGATGTGCATAACTTTCTTTGACAATACTAGGTTAATAATATTTTAACATACCCTTTTTTAGAAGCAGCTTTCTATTGATAAACTATACTTTTACTATTAAAAAATACCAGGGTTACTAGGCAATCTATGAACAGCATCCTTCTCATGGTCTACTATTTAAGACAACCCTATCAAGTAAAGATTCAGCAGCATCACAACCAAAATAAATGTTGAGATGATTACAATCATAATCAACCTAGGTTCCCAGTAAGTAGGTTACGATCAGTATAAAATTAATCTTCAATACCTTCAACACCTAGTAGCACCTTAAAGTGCAGAGTATCAGGTATCAGCATTTTACTTTCATCTTTTCTCAAATAATCACAAAAATTCAGTCCACCACAAGCAGCACATTTCTCTGCCAAATCATTTAGAGAGTTCTTGGTCAGGTCATCTGTGGTATTCCCAAAAGAAGTTCAATGACAAAAGGACACCCCCTTTACCACTTGTACACTAAAGAAGAAATATCTATGACAATTTTGGATAAAGCTACAAATAACAGTAGTTGCATGTTTCAAACAAAAGATGAGGGAAACTTGCAATAGTTTGGATGTCTGACAAAAATACATCATTATTTTCAACTTCAACTAACAAAGAGTCTAATTAGCTGACAAATTGTATAGCAAATCTACCTTAAAATTGAAACCTTGGCCGAAGGCTTCTGAACTCTGAAACAGCTGACCACTTACCATAAACTGTCAATTAGTTGTCACAAATCACCACAATTGTTAAATAGCTGGCTTTATAACTTTTGGTAATGGGGCATGTTGAATGGTCACAGGCCAGGATGTCTCAAAAATCAATTCTTACACACACCATATAAAGTCTTGACATTCCATTTGGAGTTTGCTCTTCTCAATTTTGAACTAAACAGTCCAGGCACATTTTTTGATAGGAAAAGTACCTTGTGCAGTTCCAATCAACAGTGATGTTTTACATTGTCCCCACACTAAAACACCACAATACAATAAGTTCATTGCTGCTTCTCGTGATATCAAAACAATGTTTACAAAAAAAGAACAATATTGACAGTAGAAAATATCATTCAGTTGCGGTACTAGAGGAACAAAATCACAACATCCCATGACCACAAGGTTTCTGATCGATAGGCAATAATGAAATGATTGTATGATGGAAGCAGAGGTGTAATTTAGCAAAACAGTGATGAGAGTGCTCTATGAGTAAAAAAATATTCGATTCATGGCCTGGAAATAGGGTTTTATTACCTACTAGGTAGATATCAAAACAGAGTGTATCTCCTTGTTGAATAAGTACTGTACAGTCCGGTACTTATTACTTTTTACAAATCAACTTTACAAAATGTGTAAAATATCGATTTTTTACCATGAAAACACCCCCATAAACCTATACTCATTTGAAAGCTGACGTTCTCCGCATTCAAATGAGTATAGGTTTATGGGGGGCTATCTCTACCAGAATATTGTCAAAAATTGGGCTAAATTTGGTCTCTAAATTTAAGATTTGTAGAAATATCATACTTACCTGGTACTTATTTCATTTTTTTTTAGATGCAGGTTTGTGTGATAAACCACGCAAAATCTAGGCCAATGGTTAATTTTCCGCTGAATTTTAATCCCCCCGACCATGAACTCTACACTGCCATCACAAAATGACAACTCTACCAACCATCCTCTCAACACAATCACACAATCAAATGCCCACCAACAACAAATACCAACGGTCGCCATAGAAAATAATGCTGCAGGAAACGAGAACAGGCCGCACATCCACCAACATGATTTTTCGCGTCCAAAGAAGTGACCAATTGGAAGTGATGGCAATGATGGCACAGCAAAATGCCAGATCCTACCTTCTAACATGAAACCAAGCAGAAAAATATCTTCATTGAGTGTATTAGCAAATGCTGCTTTTGCTGTGGGTGATGAAAGAGAGGGGGGGATTGCTGTCAAGTCCACTGGGAATGAAAATTGCTCCGTATTGGAAGCGTCAAAAATTGACCCAGCGTTTGATGTATCCATCAATGAAAACAACATCAATTCTCCAGCATTGCCTCCAAAAAATGTATCATGTTCAGAGGATCAAACTGTTGCATTTTCTGCACTCTCGAACGTGTCATCTCCTCCAAGCAAGCCCGCCAACAAAAACGCCAATCGTATGGAAGGTCCCAAGGTCGAAGTCCAAAAGAAGATCGACACAAATGAAGATGATACAGCGTCAGACATCTCCTCAATTCGAACAGCATCAACAATGGACAGTACTACATCCAGTGTCACCACAGAAATTAAGATCTTTGGCACTGTCAACGACGAGCACCGAGGGTATTTATCGGGGGGGATGCTGATTCGATTTCGGTGAACGAGGAGCTCGAGGTGTGTCGCGAGGCGGCAGACATGGCAACAAAGATGGATGCTTTGCTCCAGAGGGAGGAAGACATCGAGGAAGAGTATGTGGATAGAGAAGACGCGGTGCCATTGCCGGAAGTCAGTTTGAGAGAATTCGCGACCAAGGGTAACACATGCAACAATGAATGCGACGTCGAAACGAGAGTGGAAACGCATCATGTTGATTATTCAACAACCGTCAGTGAATTGAAAAAATTAGCTATCAGTTTTGGTATTGCAGTCAAATCAAGATGGAACAAGCCAGACCTTTTTGATGATCTCCTCCAATCAGATTGAACAACAAAAATAAGCGATCTCGAATTTTCATACATTAGTCAAGAGTCTACAGATGGTGTTTGAGGCAATGAGCCCTTCCCTAAATGAGTGGTGCTTGATGGATCCCCCATGGACCTGCCGGAAGGACTTGATGAAAGTGGAGCTACTTCTGGATTTTATGGTCCCACAAACCAGGAGCAGGTGCCCTTAGCAATGTGACGCAATTACTTGATGGGAGAAGACAAGATCAAATGTCCCAAACTTGAGGTAAAAGCTCGATCAAAGAATGCCACATCAGATGCTACAGTCCCACCAACTCCAAAAAAGAGCAATGTCACCCACAAACCAAAGGAGGAGGGCGGTCCTTCAAAAGCAGTGTACGAGAAAATTCCCAACTTCAAAGAAGCTCAACCAGTGGATTTCTTCAATCTGTACATCCCGCCAGAGTTTTGAAAGAATTGTTTTACTGCAGCAACGAACATGAGGGCGGCAATGGAACGAGCAGGTGCAGAGGTGTACAAGGACTTCAAACCTTTTTCGGCAGAGGAAATAGATTCATTTATTGGGCTTCTTTTTGCCAATGGGCTCAGTCCTAAGCCACAGATGAACTTCTGGTTTAAACCCAACAGCAAGGACTCAGTGTTTGGGAATGACTCTTTTTCGACTCGCTTCAACAAGCAGTCCCCTTCTGGGATATGCGGTGAGCGGCGATAGAAGCACTTTCGCAGGTTCTTTTGCTGCTACGATCTGAGGTTCGAGCCAAACACAAAAAAGAAAGACAACTTGTTTTGGAAAGTTGATCTGTTGATTAACGAGTTGAGGAAGAACTCAAAACAACATTGGGTTACTGGAAAGTGGGTAGCAATAGATGAGCAGACCATAGGCTTCCAAGGTAAGCATGGTTTGAAACTTCGCATCTCGTACAAAAGAGAGGGCGATGGCTTTCAGGTTGATGCCGTGTGTGATGATGGTTACACTTTTAACTTTTACTTTCGCGGCATCAATCCACCGGATGTTGGACACAAGGATCTTGACCTTTCCCCTCTTGCCAGCAGAGTTATTTGGCTCACTCGCTCACTGAGCCACCATTGGACGCGGATCCATATGGATAATCTCTACATCTCCAGAAAGCTTCTTACTGCTGGGTACAAGGAGAAGGCGCTCATGAGTGGCGTGGTGAGAACGAACCATAGGGGCTTCCCTCCTTCAATTGTTCAGAAGGAAGAAAAGAATCGGAACCAGGCGGAACTCAAACGGGGCCTAACCAAAGTTGCAGTGCTGAAGAACGACCCTCAGGCGCCCGACTTAGTGGCGATGTCCATTTACGACACAAAGCCCGTGCATATGCTTTCCACTATCACTGAGTCAGTTGAGTGGGTGAAGGTTCCGAAGACAGTGTTCTCACCAGAGGAGAGAAGGCAAGTACTAATTCATTTCTTGCGCATAAATCTCATTGACTTGTACAATAATGAGATGGGAGACGTGGACGTATCAGATCAACTTCGAAATGTCTATCGTCCGGATCATTGGCTCCGGAACTTTAAGTGGTGGTGGGCAATGTTCCTTTGGGCCCTAGGTTTGTCTGAAGTCAACGGCTACCTAGTTTATTGTAGAATGTGGGAGCAAGAGAAGCGGAAGAAGAAGAAAGACTTGCCACCAAAACTTACGCACTTGGAGTTTCAATACCAGCTCGTTATGGATTTGATTTGGCCTGTTTCGCGCGAGGGGGACAATGATTCAGTGACCACGGCTGGATCCTCGTCATCGGCATCAGTTGCTGCCGAACCAGGTAAATTTGATTTGCATACTTTGGAAGGGCGTGTGGGTTTTTTTAAAGCCAACCATGCTTCTCGGATAACCGAGGCGAAACTGGGTGGAAATGGTTTCCTTCGTCGGCTGGATGGGAAGTTTCACCCGACAGTTCCTGCTTCGGAAGTCGACCACTGGTGCCAGTTTTGTCGCTTCAAATTGAAGCAGGAGGCAAAGAAGGCGGGGACTAAGGCCCCTAACACAAAGAATCGTTTTTGTGTTTCACGATGCTTTGTAATGTAGATTTATGTTGGTCATGCCATAATGAATTTCATGGCCATTAAATAAATTTTCATTACAATATTAATAAGTACCTGCATCTTCTTATTGTTTTCTATTTCTGACTATGCTAATTGTATGTCTCATCTTTTGTTAATACTAACAGTGTGAATAATGGGAACATACAAACATAATTTGTGACATGGACATCCACTTGGTGTTAGACTTGGTGCTTCATGCTTGATTGATCAGGCATCGAGAGCCAAACAAGATATTCACCTCGAAAAGTATGTTAGGTAAATAAGTTAAAAATTATCGCGTAGGCCTTACCTACTGCGTATTAGCATTTGAAAAAAAAATAAGTACCGACACGTCCGGTACTTACTATAGCTACTCCCAGTATGAGATAGATAAAAAATCTCATTGACGAAAGTAACACAGTGATGTCCATCATCCAGTTTGAGTTCCAAATTTGGAGCAACGCAAGATTTTTGTGGATGTACTTTTATTCATTAAAAGAACAGATCCCCCCTCCTTACCCAAGATGAAATGTACCACAAATTTACAAACCAAACCATAGAGACTAGATCACACGTCTTTTTTGAAACTTATAAATGAATTTTTTAGGAGGGGCAGGGTCGTTGATGTTACAAGAGTTTCCACTATCGAGTGAGATGCTGCTGAGTTTGATCGCTTTATTCCCAAGTTACTGCAAGCAAATGGGTCAAATTGTTCATTCATCTTGGTCTGTATTGAATTGTTGTTTCGTTGGATTTTTCATGCCTTTCAATTAAGGACAAATAACGTGAAAGGCCTGTGCTCGATATTATTGCCAAAAAGCAGCTAAAAATTGAAGATGGTTGTTAACAGAGTTGCATTCTCACAATTTACTCAAGCCTAGAGGTGCTCTCGACAAGGAACCCTTTGCATTCATTCCTCCTCTCCATCATGTACACTATTTTCGGCGTTTTTTTCTGAATTGCTCTCTTGGGAGCCTTCCATTCCAAATAACATAATTTTTTCCCTAACATCTCTCGAAGCAGCGGAAGAGTCCTCATCCGTAGTGTTCCCTTCCACTATACTCTTGATCCCATCCAACATATTCAAAAATAGTCTTTGCTGAGGATGTGATGCCAGAGCTCGGAACATTGGCCGAAAATAATTCACCATTTCAGTTGTATGAAGCTTTTTTGCCTTCTCCTCTGAGTCTTTGTGTGGATTTACGAGCACACCCAATCTTTGCACTTTCATATCATGCAATTCGTCCAGAGAGAGCTTTTTTTCATTTGATTGTGTGTATATCTTTTTGTTCTTACCAGAGCAACCATGAGAATGAATGTAGTTTACTTTTGTTATACAGACTGGGCCAGAGAAATCAGGCTTTGCTTTGCCCACTTTTTTGAGCTTCGTAAAAAATTCAAATTTGCACCCACATCTAAATGACTTCCTCTTCCTTCTCTTTTCCACAGGAGTTCGCGCGTTTCTCATTTGCTGTTGTTTTTTTACAGCGGCAAAAAGATGGCATCGGTTACAGCGCATAGCTGTGCCCACTATGGAGATGTAGAATCCATATTTATCCCCTATGAGCTCCTGAAAAGCCTTTTTGAGAGCTTGTTTGTTTTCGTAGAATTTCTCTCTGTCGGGAGGGAACAGCTCAAGACACTCTTTTTCAATGGCAGAAATACGAGTTAGCTCTTCTTGAGTATAATTGAAAGGGTTGTCGAAAGGTATGTCGGATTCGTCGTTGTTCTCCAAATCCTCAGACTCAGTGGCCGTCTTTTCCTCTGCATTACCCCCTGTCTCTTCTTCGTCATCCCTAACTTCGTCGTCAATTTCATCTGCCCTAACCTCTTCATCGTCTTCTCCTTCCTCTCCTTTGTCTCCAAGATTGTCGGCTGGTTTCTTTAAGTCTTCGTTATGACAGCTAGAAGGGACTGCGTCGGGGCGGGGGGGCTTCTCTGCCGATGCTAAATTTGGACCGCCATCTTTTGAGGTCTGATTCGAATAACGCGACGCCCCCTCGAGATCTCTGCGCCAGGCTGGAAGTGCTGGGATATTTTTCGGCATGATGTCGTCGTTGTTCTAGAACGATCTGATGTGCTTTTGTGGTGAGGTGATAGACGAGAAATAATAGACGAGAAGTAGGCCCGTATTTTTACTGTTAGTTCCTCCATTTTGCCTTTAAAACCACTTTAAAACCAGTTAAAACACAGTAAAAAAGCTCAATCTTGAAGAACTTCAGTTGAAATTTGAAATATTTTGGAAAGGTAAGGATAGTTTAGCTTCAGACACATATTTATTTGACACCTTTCAGTTTTCGAAATATTCTTTAACAAAGTTTTTCTAAGGCCTCAGACCAGCTCCAACCGCCAACTCCATCATTCTTAGGTAGATAGGTACCTCTTTTAGTAGTACCATAGGTAGTACCTCTCTAGTACCACGAGCGAGACTAGTACCATAACTACTACAGCGTGCCGCTGCTTTCCTCTTTCCTCATTCACCATCATCGTTGCAGACCGCAGCTACTCCCAGCGTAGTAATAAATACCAGCCCTCATCCATCTCGCCTGACTGCTGTCGTTCAATACTGCCAATATCCCAACCCAGCTCATCCGAGAAAAATGTCCTTCGCCGTCCTCGCACGCAATGCATCAAACGTCGCTCGGCGCCGAGTTGCCCTCGCCACCACCAACGGCACAACGTCCTTGACATCATCAAGGCCCGCTGTCCCGCGCCGATTCATGGGGTCAGGTGGACAACCTGTATCTCGCTCTATGGAAGCTAAGATGTTTGAAGGGCACCCGGAAGAACCTGAGGGCTGGGAAACCACAATTTATGTTACGTATGCTGTTTCGGCCGTGTTGTTGTCGTTTGCGCTGGGTTTTGCACCTGATACCAGCATCAAGACTGTGAGTTTGCAGTGGTTTGATGGAATATGTCTACTTCTTGAGCTTGTGTAGTTATTTGACCAAATATCTAACGTTTTTACCTTTCGAAACGTTCTTTCAGTGGGCACAAAGCGAAGCAAGAGCCCGTCTCACCCTCCAAGCTGAAGGAAAACTCGATAAACCAATCTTTGGGGTTCATTATGATACAGTTGAGAACAAATTTGATTTTGAAAGTCTGAACCCTGATAATCCGTTCAATGAGACAGATGATGATGACGACGACGACGACGACGATGATGATGAAGACGAGGAAGAAGAGGAGGAGGATGATGATGAGTAGAAAGACTGTCTGATCCGGGAAATGGCATAGCATTAGGGATAGTATTGTGCACCGATGAGAGGAAAACTGGGGGGTTGGGGTAAAAAGTTGAGGGGCACATACAATGCAAAATCTCTTAATGAGGGTGGTATTTAGTTTGAGGGTTCTGCTGATGAACAGTGAGGTGCGAATGCTCTGCACTTTCTGTCTATAACTGAGGGGGGGGCAATGCATTTTTCAAACCGAAAAACAATCCGCTTTAACTCCAAATGTTTTGTATGAATATGGATCTGTAACAATTATTCAGCATTATTTTTTTGGTTTGCTACTCTTTTGTTCAAAGCCCTAGAATTACGGATTGCGATTTAAAAGGATTTTAAGTAGAGGCACAATATGGGTTGGTGAAATATTTATGCAACAATGTCCAGAACTGTGATGCATTGAGAATTTTATCATATTTTTTTTGTGATCACCATGTGATATTACTTGCAAATCAAATCGATTTAGTCTGACAGTAAATATGAACATGACAATGAGAAATTCCACTAATAAAGCATGGATTTTACTCCTGACTGGTAAAATTTGCTATGTTTGGAACTTCTGATAAAAGAGCAACAATGTTCTAGTTGTGTGTTTGTTTGTGGGACAAAATTACTTTCCACGGTTTCATATTTAAAGTACTCTTCAATTTTGTTGTGGCTGCATAATGGCTTCACAAGACATGTTACTCTACACCATCTACAACATATGAGAGCAAACTTCTACTCCACCAACCATACTCTTACTTCTTGTCATAGCTAGTATTCTGTTTTGAGACAACCCTCAGCTTGGTGACATGCTTAACAGTGGGTGTTCTTCTTCTTCACCTGTCCTAAGACTCATGAATAATCTTTTCTATGCTACTATGATAGATTAGCTAAATTTTTCAGGTTATTTGTGAAGCGCAACCCTTACTGCTTTAGACCAAGCAAAGGAACCTAATACTAATACTGGTGGCACAATGAGCAGACCCCAATTTTAGGTCAACCAAGAATTATTCCAAGAAGTGAATAATCCCCTGCTCTCAACAGTTGACAGATTGTTGTTGATTGATTAAAACTGCTTTGCTATTTCTAGCCCCCCCAATAAGCCTTCCTTTATTTTTTCTCTTCCTGGATACAGACCATGCAGTGGTAGAAATCCATGGAGCTGGTCTGTGGGGAAATTTCAGGTCAGATATTAAGAGTAATTCAAGTTTTAAATTTTAATATTATTTATAAAACATTTAAAATTCTATTGCACAATCATTGATCACCCTTTTTCAAGACAAAAATGGACACTTTCAGACAGTGACATCTTTAGTTTTTGCTTATTACCACCAACTTGGTAGCAGCATTTTGACCAACTCAAGCAAACTCAGTATGAAAAATCTTTGGTATACACACAATACTAGTCATTTCAAATGTATCTCCAAAATTCATTAATTTTCAATATTGGCACTACCAAAAAGCCAAGGGTTATCCTATCTGCTTTAATTCATCGACGAAGCTTTTCTGGTTAGCTATTGTGGCTAGTAGTTAGTTCCCTCCTTTATATTCAGCCATGTATGCCCATCGTGCATCATGTAGAAGTGTCCAACCAACTTTACAGCCCTCTTTTGCCAATGACTCTTGGCACTGGCACTGTCTTGGCTGTGCTGTTCCTGTCACATTGTCTTGTTCCCACACTGCAAGCAGTGTCACTTTACACTGCATCACCCCTTTCTTCAACTGATCTTGTAGTGAGTGCTAATCCTCATTTTTGGATGGATCCAAATAGCACCTTCACCAGCAATCAACCCATCTACTACAGACAATGAAAAAAATTACCACCATCAATGAAATGATGTATTGCTTGATTGTTGTGGTAAGTAGTATTCATTACCCTTCAGATTTCTTCTTAAGCATGGACATCTTATAATCAAAACCAGTCAATACTTCTGCAGCCATAGGATTTATGGCAGTTTCCATAAAATTTGCACCTGACTACCAAATGGGGAGTTTTCTTGTATTTTCCAGAGTGGTGGTGGTCTCCACTGTCCAGCCACCACCATCAACGCAGCTTGATATCAGATGGGATAACACCAGCCATATCTGTGAGTAAAGGTGCTTTTGCTTGCCCCCTTTGACTTCCTCTGATCATTGTTGATTAATCAACCTCATCACTCTAAATTTCTGAATTTGGTCCAGTGCTGATGACTGAGACAGAGTTGCTAGGGATCTTGTCACCTGTATAGAGTTGAGGTTTGTTTTAGTTGTGATCTCACAAATTAACTTGCCTTCTTTAATGCTTTGTGCCCCTCATCTATCTAGATGCATTTGGGGGACTTTGAGGTGATTATATACCTTTGTTGTTTGTTAATTTGATTCATTAGGTATTGTTGCTTTCTTTGTTGTTGCATGTCTTTTCACTTTATTCTTTTTTCATCTTTGTTTTATCAGTTTTTTTCTGAGATACCTACAGCAACATTGGCACAACAACTAAAAGTGTTTTACGGTCTCTTCCAATGATAAAAACATCAATCTAACCTAGATTCCAACAATGCTTGCTGGAAGCTGCTGTATTATGTGCCATAAAAGTTGTAGGTGTTGATGTTTTAGAGCAATGCCATGTAATTTGGTGTATGATCTTTCCATGACTATTTTGATTCACAATTCTTACTTCTCAATGAAACTGACCAATGTCTTCATTCTTTGATATTTCTTTCTGTGGCTGAATGCTCTTGCTGAATGTGAAAATGCCCCAACATGAATTGGAATTTTGGAATGAGAATAAAATGTCATCTTAAGTAGTCCTACTAGGACATTTTTCTTGTATTCTAATGTGCCTATTTTGTAAAATGGCCTTTTTCCCCGCTGTCATGGAATACAAAGGTGTAAGACCTCATAGTGTTCCATCCAACTCTTGAGAAATGAGCAAACTTAGCACCAAATTTCTTTTCATGGTTATTTGTGGTTGATAGGATTATGACAGCAGACTCAACACTTTTTTGTTTTTGCCAATCCAAGCATTTCTGCTCCATGTTTGTATGATGTCTTCATTGACACCCTTTTTTATCTGACTCTCACACCATTGGATACCCTATTATTTGTGTTGCTTTGGTTGGGTCATTTCAATCACCAGTGTATTTTTGTACTGATGAAAAATGGACAACTCTGATACAAGGTCAAAATTTGAGGGATTTCTAACTTGCTCTCTTGAAAGTAGATGAGATGAAGCTCTTTCATTTTCAGATTGGTTTGTGATTTACTTTGCAAAAAGGGTCAGACCAGTTAATTTATTCAAATTAAATAAAAAGAGAAGGTACTTTTTACAGGGTATGACAAATATTGCAAAATAATAAAATGTGAATAGAAGGTAGAATACTTTAATTTTAATGCAATGCTATCTTTTAAAAGATCTAACAAATAACATGTTGCAAAAGTAAACACCACCTGGTACAATACTCTATTTCAATGAGGTCAATAGATTGCCACAATTATTCATTGTTAGAACCCATTTAAATTGCTTTCATGTTGCTGGCATCAGACATTATAAAATATAAAGCATTGCAAACTGTGTATCATCAAAGCATGGTGTCTTCAAATTGTTGAAATTTCTTTATGGTAAAGATTCTTTGTACAAATGAGGTAATTTAAATATAATTGAGTAATGAGTTCTCCAAAATAATAAAACTACAAAATCAATTTCTATGCAATAAAAACAAAAAAATGGGACTATGTTTTAACAATGATGGATTACTCATGTAAAAAAACAATTTACAATCAAAAGTTTATTTTTAGAAATTTCCCATTGTTTCCTAATACAACCCCTACTGCAATCCAAATATTTAGAATTTAATTATTGAAGTTTTTCATTTGGAGCTGGTAAAAATAATTATAATTGACACCAAATTTAATGAAAATGAATTCAAGATACCAAATCTTTTAGATGTACATTGAGCAGGAACAG
>JALLOT010000951.1:0-16938 GCA_036939595.1 Thalassiosira livingstoniorum
TTAACTCATTATTTTAGCCATGTACTGATCCAGAACAGGCTCTCCATGAGCATCTGTAGCTAGTACTTCAGCAAATTCACAGGTTCATCAATGCGTGTAAATTTCAAAATCATGCAAGTTTCATTCATATCACGCTCACATCATGGTTCAAAAATCATGTGACTTCGATCGTGCAAATTCACGTTGGATATGCAAATCTCTTGTGCAAAACTCTAATTTGTATGCAGATGCTGCATCCCATGCAAATTACTGAAACCCCTTTCAATGTACTACAACTAAAGAATAATAGAAGTAGCATTGTACCATACTTACTCACATACTGAATGCTACGTAGAATTAGGTAAATAATAGTTAGATATCAATTGTATGTCCAATACCTGTCTACCTACTGATGCTTAGATAGCTATTGATTACTCATAAAATAGGAGTAGGAGTATCTTGCTATCATTCATGTAAGTAGTAGAATTACATACCTCAGATACGCAAAAAACTACCATGACATACATCATATGTATGTATGAAGGAGTACATAATATAGCTTCTAAAAATTGTACTGTTTAATAAATACTGAAGTAGGCAATTAGATTCTGTGAACTCAAAATTAAAATAATGGGATGTAAGCTGAAATGAGAGGAGAAATAATAAGCAGTGCTACACATGTAGGCAATAACTACATTAAGATGTGGGCACTAAGGGGCATTAGGTACGTTGTTTGCATGGTGCAATAATTTGCATGCAAAGACTTTGTTAACCCTTGATGTGCAAATTATTTTAAGGATAGGCCTAATTTGAAACAAATGAAATTTTCACCTGCACGCTTCATTTGCATGCAATGACTTGCCTATAAGAGTTGGTCTAAGATGGGTTTGATCAATCCTTGGTTCGTAAATGATCAATTGATGCATTTTAAGAGTGGTCTGGAAATCACAATTTGACTGGGGTCATCTGTTTGAGACAGAGAACATTGACACCCTTCTGTAGACATATCTCAACTCTTGCAAAAATCACAGTTGTTTTTTTTTTTGCAAGGAAAAATAGTTGCAGTATGGTATACTCTCTACACCAACTATACGTACAAAATTTTCAAGTACGATTTTTACTTCTGTACCTTTATAGTAGCTATGTACCTACCTGTGTCCCAAGTATCTGTGGTAGATTCCACATTAAGTCATGTTTGTCAAACTTTTTTGTAGCCTTCCATGACAAGTGATTAATATAAAAAGGTTGTAGTAAAATAATACAACAATCAAATATCAATGTTTTTAAGAAAAGCATCTTGGAGTTGAGGCTCTAAAAATTGTTGTAAATTAAAAAAGTTGCAAGAGATTTCTATATAGATGGAACAGGAATTAGAAATCACAGCTATCGATCAATTATGAATCTACATTTCTTGAAAACCATCTTGGTCAGGCTCTAAGTAATGGAGTTCAATGGAGAGCAATGTCATATAAATTTCTTTTATCATCTATGATATGCCCAGGAGTCATTTTTTCATGATAACAATATGTTGCAGACTATCAGGTACTATGATATAATCTTTTAGCAAGATTCATAGATTGTGTAATTAGTATGAAAGTCTTTATTCAAATGTAATTTTTTTATTTTTGTAACCTCAAGATTTTTGAAAATCCTAGGGTGAGTGTGATGTAACTAGATTTTGAAGAAAATGATGGATAAAATTTTATCAAGTGATTTTGAGTTGTGGATCCTTTTTTCCTTGATTTTTTTCTTTCAATTTTTAAATAGTCTTTTATCTCTCAGAACAAATTTTTAGAAGTTGTTTCCTTCCAAATCCTTCCAGATCCTTCCAGATCCTTCCAGATCCTTCCAGATCCTTCCGGGTCCTTCCAGATCCTTCCAGATCCTTCAACCAGAAATCCTTCCAAATACTGAAAATCCTTCCACCAAAAAACATACAGCTAATAAACTTGTCATAACTTCCAACAAGGAATGTCACTTTTTTGCTTTTTGGTTTCTAAAAAGAAAATACTGGGGTAGTGTTGACTTTTTTACTTACAATATGTGTGTGTGTTGTATTTTTCATAAGTATGTATGTAGGAGTAGTACTTAAGTATGGTAGTAGCAGCTGCCTTTTTATTAATTGATTAAAAATGGCAGACCATGGCAGGTAATCCACCAGATTAGCTTGGACAATCTCAGAAAACATTGTTGTTACAAGTAATCTGCCCCAGTAATCATTACCTTTAAACTCCAAGGAATGCATTGTAGTGTAAGCAAACAACCACATCTGGCTGTTGAGGATTGACAAATGTGTTCCTTGAAGGTTAAAGGTGACTTCTAGTGCAGGCATCTACTTGTGTCAATTATTTGGCTGTGATCCCCAGCACTAATCCATAGGATTTTTGTCATATTGGGATGGTTTACTCTAGAGATAGATGTTACTTTTAGTACAACATGTGTGTGTAAGTATTGTACCTTGGTAGTAAGGTATATCTCTCCCAGACTGTTATAACTGTGTCTGTGGGGAATGTAAAATGAAAAAAATCAACTTACACATGAACAAGCCTAAAAAAGTTTTGTATTTTGGGTTGATGAATTTTTCAGCTTTTGGAGGGATTTTTCTTCCAGAAGGAACTGGAAGAAGATGTAAGGGGGGAAACCAGCTGGAGTTGTGGTTTTACTTCCAGAACTATCTTATTTATTCCAAAAATCCTTCCACTGAATTAGGAAATCCTTCCACAGTTTTGTCACCTGATGAAACCTTTCATGGCAAGATTTTGTTACAGAAATCAAATTATGCTCAAATTCAACAGGGCAAAACAACTTTTTTGTCACTTATTTTACGTGAATTGTACAATATAAAAAACAAAATGTCACAGATATCACGTGATTGATGATTCTTGCAGATTGCAGTTCAATTCTCACAATTCCTACGAAAATCAAATTAAGGATAGTAGGAGAGGATAATGAATTACTCCAAATTTTATTTCTTTGAGTCTCGTCGTCATAATTAACCTCTTTCTGTCTCGGGTTAAAAAGTCATGTCTTTTAATCTTGATATTATCCTTAATTTACGAGCGGTAATATTTATGACGTGGAATCGACCCTTTAAAATGAGATCTTGACTTTATCTGTTCCTGCTGGCCCCATTATTTAAAATCACAGGGATTAAAGCTGGCTGACTCAGTTGCCCGTTTAGTTGACAACATGAGAGGACATAGAGTTTATTTTACGATCAACCGTGATTGTATTTAACCTTAATTAAAACTGGTTAAATTATTACAATTAAACAAGTGCAATACTTCAATGTTGAGGTTTTACTATAGTATTAACGGGAATAGTCCTCTTTCCCTACCTCGTGAGTCCCGATTAATACCCATGTAGAATTATGTCCTCTTGAGATGTCTTGATAGTTTGCCTTAAAACGGTGACAAACTAGGAGTAGTACAATATGGTTATACTTACCTCTAAAGGAGAAACTCCGAGGGCTCCATGTTAATCATGATATCAAGTAATCTTATTTCGTAAATTAGACCAAAGTGAATCTTTTATTGACACAACCCAGAGAAAAGAGGAAATAGTTTTAAGATCATCCACCTAAGTTGATGTTGTTTCAACAATCATAAACAATAATCAAAACTACAAAACATTCTTTGCTGATATTTCCAATCACATTTGTGTTTTGTTCAAAAGAATCAACTGAATTCAAAAATTTTAAAGTACTGCAATAGTTGACTATTGAGACCTTTTGTTTCTGCAAGCACACTTTAAATAAAGTAGGGTACCATTCTTTTGGTACCTAGGCTATCCACCTAATTTGGGCCGTAATCAGCCTAACAAACTTCAAGCAATTTTCTCTAACTTATTACTCTTTTATTTTTACCTTAACTCTATACAGCAATCTTAATGTAAATGACATTGCAAGAATCAAGTTTTTATAAACATAATTTCCAAGAGAGAAAAGAATGAGATGTTTTGCTAAATTTGTAGAACATAATGAGATTAATTGAGAAGATATATTTGTACAAGACTCTTAAACAGTGATTCCTAAAAAAGAGTGAAGATAGTATTTTTTTTCAGTACTTCACGATACTCCTTCTTTTACACACATCTCCATCAGAACAACTGCATACTGCATACACGGAAGCAACACAATGTTGCCGTTATTTATATAGAGATACTCTACTAACCAAGTATTTTACAAACACACACAAAACACATAGCAACAATACAATGTCAAAACAGCTGTCAATGACAACTGTCATGCAATGACACAAAAACCAATCATGATGGTGGCTTGAACAAAAGATGTCAATAACAAAAACTGCAATGATGAAAATCGGAAGCAGTAATCAGTATTTACTAAGAGTGGATACAATATTGATAATGACAAAGTTGTGCACATTATTTAAATGCTTCTCTGTACCACCAGCTGATTTTTAGGTCAAATGAATTAAAAAATAGTTTCAAATGTAGTAAGATTGTAATTGAATCAGATGAAGCCATTTTAAGAAAAGAATAGCATCATTTGAGTACTGTAATTTGTATGCCTGTGACAAGAGGCAACACACACATTCACCAATATGTATGCTACCACAACAAACATTGCTGCCCAGGGAGTAGTGTTACAGTGTTGGGGGGAGCACATTGGCAAATATGACCTCCAGAAAAAAATGTTCAGCAAGCAAGAGAAGAAAAATCAATATAATCTTCATTCCTGACATTGATCCCAATATTTGTTGTTTCCAGTGTCAATGGTGAGAACAACTACAAAAATGACTCCAATGAGCATGATATTTTGCAAAGGATTTGGAGTGATGCAGTATGCAGAGGATTGTGAATAGGATTAAAATAAAATAATGAAAAGAAAAACCAAACAAAATAAAGTAATGAAGTGGATGCAATAGCCATTGTTGTCGTCTTGTTGGCCATGGGGTGCCAATAGCAGGTAATTTTACTACCTAAGTACCTATTTGTTGAATATGGGGCTTTAACCCAGCCCCAAGAAGCATGATGCTGGTTTTTTATCCAGGTTAGGAACAGTGGACTGGCATGTGTAAGGATATTTGGGCTTTCTGTTATAATTTTTTTTGTATCTTTTTCAAATCCATTTTTAATAAAAAATTGAAAAAGGGAATATTAAAAAACAGTTTTTGAACTTTTTTGAAATTCAAATCCAGTTTTAAAAAATTAATGCTACAAAGATCAGGTCAAAACAATAGTAGTATATTTGTTATGTGATTCAAAACATAGTAAGCAGTAAAATGACTTCTTCTGTATGCATGGCAAAAGTTAGCAATAGATTCACTAACTGAGCCCAATATCTAGTAAGATCACATCTAATACCATGCACTATACATATCACTTCATGAAAGCACAGCACATACACAACACCTGCAGCTATCCAATTCAAAAAAGTTAGAATATATGTTATGTTTATTTTTCTCTTGATGGAAATGAATATTACATAATTTGGAGAGTTTGTTTTTAAGAAAAAAAAAAAACGATCCTGCAGAAAAGTACTTTGAGAAACACAAGGTCTCTATTTTAAATCTACCTAATGCAGTCCCAACAAATATATAGTGTATGGTGCCTTGTAAAGAGTAGCTTTTGACAACCACAAAGGAAAAGGATACTGAATTACTACCAAAATGTTGTGAAAATTATCCAGTCTTCCACCTGAAAATACATGGCTTACCTCAAAGGTAACCCCCATACAATTATAATTTTAGATTAGAAGAAATTCATCCAAAGCAGTTTGACTCACTCAGGGATAGCTGGGTTTACCCTCTTTGTATCATTCTTAGAGCTTTGCATCTTAAAACTTTGGCATTCTATTTCTTCAAGTTGAATTTAATATTTTTGTCCTGAAGGAGGACTTCAGTGTTTTTGAAAACCATTTCAATTTATTTTTGGAGATATTTTCATTGATCTAGACCTATTGCTAAATTTTTTTCAGTGTAAGAGAAGGATGTGCAGCATTCACCTTTAGAAAAAAAACAAATGACTGAAACTCTAAGGTTTTCAGGTAATATCCAATTTCTGTAACTGTGCTTTCTCTTTGTTATCACTCTATCTAAAGTTTGCAAGTGAGTATTAAACATGAGATGTGAAGATGCTTCTTCTGTGACAGCCCAGAATCTCACATCTAAATATATGATATATACCTAAATCCTTATGAATTCAAATGAACTACAAACAATTTGCCCTTGAGGAGCTCATTTCTGCCTTAAACCCTGAAAATTTTTAAGTGACCAGCTAAATTGATGTTTTGAATGCTATCCTTTTTTATACCACCTAACCCTGTAGTCATTATTTTATCTAAGAAATTATTCAAGTTTTTATTCTACTTGATGAATGCCAAAGATCTCATGACCTCTCTTTGTGTTCAATAAAATTAATTGTTCAAAAGCACCCACAGAATTAACTGAACAAGGGATTTAGTCTAATTAAAAAAGAGCAACAAACCCTGACACCCCCCTCAATGTTTATGATGATATTTTTGGGAAGGGAAGTTGGCGATAATAAATAATTATTGAATGTAAATGGTTGATTCAATTTTAATCATCAATGTAGTTCAAAGTTGGAATCAATTATATGAAACCAAAACAAAAATCAATATTACCCTAGATACTTTTAAAATATTTCTGGTTCTATCGTGTCTCATTGCTTGTTTATATTACTGCTTTGCCAACAGAATTTCTTTCTCTTCAAAATCATATTTTTAATGCTAATTTGACAAAACACTTACTAATAGATCAATATTGATGTATGCACAAGCTTTGACAGCTAAATGACTGCTGCTCCAAGTATTGTTGAAATAACAAATCATTGTTTTTTGATCTTGAACAGTACCTAATTTCTATCTAAGCTTCATTCTCAAAAAATTCACACAGCTTTGAAAATACATTACCATTGACCAATATATACAATGAGAATTATCACATGATGATCTACAGACAACAGTCATCTAATGATATTAGCCAGTACAAGAATTCTTTGATTAAATAATCAAATTGGTAAATACCTATTCCAATCATTTCAGTAATGACATATTGTTGTGTATCACTCCTTCAGGAAAGTAGATGTCATGTATCTCAGACATAATGTATCAGTATAAACAACAAGAAGAAATAGTATGCCCATTTTTAACCTTCTGTCTTCCAGAATTTGCATGAGTCTTCATGATTTTTATTTAAAGACGATTTCTTTTCAAAGATCAGTATTTTGAATTCAATAGGTTGGAATATTTTTCAAATAACACTGCAGCCACTAACTCTATCACATCTTGCTCTTTGATAATATTTCCATCATCTTCTAACTTTTTATTCCATTTTTCTGCCTGATCTCTGCTAATTTCTATTTTTTAGTAGTTTCTTTCTCTTTGTCCTGACTTCATTTACATCATTTATTATTTGCTGTGATTTTAATTGTTTCTCTTTGTTGTTTTTTTCCTAGTACCTTTGTCTTGGCTTGTATTATCAGTAAATAATGTTGGTTCCCACTATTTAGCTGCTGTAAAAAAGTATTTTCAACATTGAAGACATTTCATGTCTGTTGCTTCAACCAATGCTTCAAATACTGATATAGTAGCCCATTTCTCTTTGAACTCTAACAGCAGGTTGAAGAATTTCTTTATTTTTGGGAAAAACTTGGATGTGTGCTATGGAAACAGAGGCACATAATGACCAGCTCTAGATCAGAGTTTGTACAATAATTCTATGTTTGTAATTCAAGTAATACTGAATTTGATCATATTTACTTGTAAGATAAAAATAATATTTGATTATTGGAAAGTTATCTATTTTCTCCTTTACCAGTGACATTGAAATGATTCATTATTTAAAGAATGCTCAACTACACTGAACTTGAGTAGTTTGGTACATTTTGTAGAGAACTTTCAATGGATTTTTTAGGACTGCACTACTGCTTTGTATTGATCTAACTGAACTGTTTAAATCAATTCATATTTTTGAGAGTTTTCCTAATAGCACTGGAAAAATAGAAAAAGCAATGAGATTTGAGCAGATCAAAATGTTGTTGAAAAAGAGATGAGGAAAGTAACAGTTTTGCTCACATGAGTGGAAATGTTGACAAAGTATGACTTTGTCAGTAGATTTGAAAGTATTGACAATGACATTTTTAATGAGAAATGCTATTAATGAGTCTGAAAGGTTGGTCATTATATGAAAAAATATTGTAAATAGTCATAAACTTAATTAAATATAGTACTTATGTAACACTTTATGATTCAATCAATCATTTTTTCTTTTTCCACATCACAGTCAATGAGTTTTCAATTTTTCAAATTTCAGAGCAGATCATTAGATATGTGTCTTCATATACAACAGGATTGTCAATGACTTTTAAACAAAAATTTTCATTGGTACTTTGGACCCTTGAACACAATGTTATGATTTGAGATTTCATTATTAGTCTTAATTGATTTTTCAATGATATGGATAGACACTATGATATTTTCAGCAACTATAGGCATGTCCCCAACGGTTATTCCATTTTACACACATTATTCATTCAAATATAGAATCTGGATCAAAATGTTTCTTTAAGGGATATAATGACAAGTGGATGTTTCTGAAAGGAACTGTGTGTCAAAACAATAATCAAAATTCATCATTGTTTTTATAGAATAGATGATGTACTTTGTTTACACTCATTGTAGATATTTACATCAATTTACCCCTGATTAGATGTATTGTCAACGTGAATGATGTCATACTATGATATCAATTCAATCATAATAGCTTGAACAAAGACTCATTGCATAAGTAAAAAACTAGAAATGGTAGAGTCTAGATTATGTCAAAAGTGTCATTTCAAAAATAGGTATGTATACAAAGAACATTTGTCACCATAAATCAAAAAATGTAATCTGATTTGCTCTCATGGTGATTTAAACTCTGTTCTTCTTGGTTGTATCATTTTATTGATTGATATGTAGCAATGATATCATATATGCTCTTTGTATGAGAATTCATTTTGACATATTGGTGTTTCATTGCACATGATATAAATATCCAATTTGATTTAATTGCATTGTCAAAAACCAAATATATTATAGTTTTAAACATTTTTTTGACTTGCTGTCGGGTTAGCTTTTACTATTGACCCAATCATTAGTGTTTGTTCTAACTCAGCATAACACTGGAAACATACCTTTAAGATATATGCTTAAGTATAGAACATTATTTGTCTTTTGCATTTCTATTGTCTCTGCTATCACCTTTTTTAATAATAAATTGAATACTTTTTTCTTTAGAATAAAAGTTACTTAAACATTGTTTTCATGAAAAATCTAATTGCAAATATTGGAATGTTTCTATGAAAGAAACATTGTTGCATTTGCATTTTTATGAACAAAGCACATTGGAATCTCAGAACTCTCATATGTCTCATCATTAATTCTCCCTCGCTCATCCTCTTTCTTGTGTTCATGTCTCATGTCTCATGCCTCATGTCTCATCTCATGCTTATTTGGCCATTTTATGGCTTTCACCTGTAAATAATAATAATTTGGAGTATGATGCAGCCACAGCCATCACTACTACTTTAGAATTCCATTAGATAGTAAATGGACTAAATCTGGTATTGTAGAAGTATTATTTTTATATTCAATGCAATAGCAGATAGCAGGTAATAGTATGGTTTTTGATCCAGCAATTCCATTCAAAAATAATATTAATATGACATGAAGATGCACCTACTTACTACTTACTTATGTGCACCATGAATGCTAGCTTTATCTACGTACAGCATTCGGTAATGATTTAGGAATATTTTTTGCTTTAGTACCATACCATACGCTATTAGTAAGTAGGCAAGAAGTACTACAATACCATACCATCCACTCCAAAGCATACCAAGTGTTGAATCATTGCAAAAATTGAATCTCATCAAATCTCATTATTTGAATCTCATAAAATTTTCGCTTTCATTTTGACACCCTGAAGTCTACGCAAAAACATTCACCTTAATATTAAAATCAAAAGCAGCCCACCATGTCCGCAGAAGCCAGCACATTACCACCCGTTCCTTCTCAAAAGAGATGCAGGGAAGATGATCCAAATTCTCAACATTGTGACAGTGCCAAAGCACCTCGCCGGGTGTCACTCGAGGCGGAATGCTCAAAAAAAGTCAGATTTGCAGCAGTGCCCAACGAAAAACGCTACAGCGACGACAATGTTATTGGCTCGCGCTGGTATAACAAGAAGCAGTACGCAGCATTTCGCCGCTCTACCGGATTGGATGTTCGGGCAGTTCAGATGTTTAACAACAGCAACGCAGAGAACGAAATTGGACGTGAGTTCGTCACTGGCATCGAGAAGCTCTTGTGCATTGATATCGTGATGAGTGTTGTTAGAGGGCAAAGGAGGCACAGAGAAGCAGTGCTCGAAGAATACGAGCGTCAATTGTACAGCGGATTCCATGATCCCGAAGCATTGAGAAAAGTGTCCGTTGAAAATTCCGAGTGGAGCACTGACTTGGCATTGAAGATTGCATCGATCAAGCCTTAATATCGTGCACTTCAAATGGGGAGATGCGAATTGGGATGGACTTGTCATGAAGTGTATTAGGATTTCATTTTAGCCATATTTTGAAATAAGCAACGTGGAAGATGATATTAATGGTGTTTCGACCGAACTGCTCTTCAAAGAATGATGATGTGTCGTTCGCCTAAAGTACGAGAGTAAATTGATTATGTTTGCTTAAGAAAGAATTCATATCTAGGTTGTCAGCTTGAAGTGTTAATTTGTCAAAGTTTGAAGTCGGAAGAGAAGGGGAGCTAGGCAGACCAATTCATCTCGAATTCAATATTTGTGGAAAAAAGCTACAAGCTTTGAGGCGTATTAGAAATTTATTTAGCCACATCTCGAGACTTCGAAGTACGTACAAGTAGATTGTAATAGAAAACCGCTTTGATGTTATGCAACATAGTAATTTGCAATGATATGGCGAAAATCAATACCACAAACATTAATCAAACGTGCTGTAGGAACTATTGGTGCATGAATGGGGCCTGTATAACGTTTATTTTTCTGTATTTTTACTTTGGAAGCAAGGAGTAATTCCGCATGCAGTGATGTGGAGCTACACAAGTACATCGGCATTACCGTTTGTCGAGCTAGAACAGAATTTCTTTTGTTCCATGTGACATTATATCTATCTTTGACTATGGTACTGACCTTATGTGCTTTTTCAATGGAAAAGAAAGCATTAATTTTGACAGTCACATGTGTAATAAATTTAGAATTGATATTACTCATATTATTTTACTGTACACTCCCAATCATTCGCAAATCAGAAAAATCTTCTTTATGTCTACAAGTAGCATTGGTGAATATTCTAACTTTCCTCCTGCCGATTTGTGTCTTGACTGCATCGCATTTCATCTTTTCGAACTTCCACTCGCCCTATTGATCTCTAATCATGCAGCAGGTGGCATCGAACGTCTTCCCGGTACTACTTGACCCCCCGCCAGAGAAAAAGCTCTTCGTCTACTCCACTTGGAATGCATTCGCGATACGTTCCTCAGTGCCATTGGATCATAAATACCGCCGCTTACTTGGCGCCACTGCTCTTCAAGAACCGCCTCACGCTGTTTCGATCTCGTGTCACACATGCGTTCCAAAGTTGGCTGGTGCAGAAGGTGTTCGATCCCGATAACAAAGGGTGAATCTCCATCTCCACAGCCGCGGATGTCGAAGCCGACGCTGAACGCCTCGAGGGTCAGAGCATCACATTGGTGCCGGATGGCCTTAGCTTCCGATTTTGAGTCTCGGCGAAATGTTGCGAAGTCTTGTTTGTTGCACCAGTTGAAAGTTCTTGTGTCCTCGTCTTCATTCACAATTTCATGCCATCGATGAAGAGTGCTATGGGCTATGGGGTGAGAATTGGACGTTTTTCTTCTTCTTGGATTCCATGAAATGGTGTTTGCGATGGCCTTTGGGAAAGTCCACAATCAAAGCATCTTTTGAACATTGTGGTGATTGATGAAAGGGTAATCTTTCCAGGCCAGGACGGGTTTGATGGCTTGTCAATCTGTTTGTCATGGCGATGGCAAGTAGATAAAAGGAAGAGTGGTATGAGATGACCAAAGTACAAAGTAGATAGTAGTTAAATGTATTGAGATATCAATATTTTTGTGATGCTGATTTATGATCACTGCCCCCATCTTTTATTAAAACCAAAACCATTCCCAAACAACCCAAACCTTCGCTTCAAAAGCAAACTCTTTATTGGCAAGCTAAGAACATACTCCTACCTCCTAAAAAACCATGTTGCGATAGAAGCTGACAGATGATAGCTAAAAGTCTGCTTTGCTTTTTGGCGGCTGTGTGCTGCGTTGGCCACTCCAACCAATAAATTAATGTGACACTGGCTTCGGCTGATGACCTCTAAAACCTTCTAAAACATAAGTAGATAGAAGCTGACAGATGATAGTAGCTGACAGTCTGCTTTGCTTTGTGGCGGCCGTATGCTGCGTTGCCCACTCCAACCAATAAATTAATGNGCTTATCGCAACCCATGACATTGGTCGGTACATTAAAAACGGCAAAAATAAAATCGCTAGCGATTTTTTTTCTATTTCTGATGACTCTAGAGGTACAATACCTACTTACATTGTTGTGCATCCTCTAGAGAGTATTCCGTACAACTATGCAATTGGAGTTGATAATGGGATGGATTTCGTTGTCAGGGCCACGCAACTTGCGGTGGAGAAATACATCACCACCCCACAGCAACATGGCAAAAGTCCCTCGCGGTGCTTCCTTTCGTTGGATCTGAAAAATATGTTCAATAGTATCTCAAGGGAAAAGGTACTTCAAGTGGTGGCCGACAAGTATGCCGACCTTCTGCCCCTGGCAAGCCTCCTCTATGGGACAGAGGGTCAAGTTTTTACCAAACGTCCCAATGGCAACTGGGACATCATTCTCATGGAGGAGGGTGTCAACCAGGGCTGCCCACTCTCCTCCATTTTGGCAGCCTTGGTGTTGCATGAAATCTTGGCCCCATTCCACAAACTTTTGCA
This sequence comes from Thalassiosira livingstoniorum, assembly GCA_036939595.1. Classification (NCBI taxonomy): domain Eukaryota; phylum Bacillariophyta; class Thalassiosirophyceae; order Thalassiosirales; family Thalassiosiraceae; genus Thalassiosira; species Thalassiosira livingstoniorum. Next base: position 13,013 of record JALLOT010000951.1, read on the forward strand.
ACAACGGGCAGCAGCACGATTGGCGTCAGGCGACAGTGGAGACGATGGTTTTGGCAGCGAGAGCCTGCCCATGGCGTACATTGACGATTGTGGGGTTGTCATTCCGCTAGTGGACCTTACCTTCTTCCTCTCCGAGTTCACCGCACGAGCTAAGCCGCTTGGATGCATCCTGAACCCAACCAAAACCAGAATCCTTACATCTACCTCGGGACACTCCGCACTACCACTCATTGAGCGTGACTACAGCCCTGAACTTTCATCCTCCATTGCCGATACCATTGCGACCTATTCTTGCACCACAACTTCGACCAATGATGGGACAGTCTCCACCCCAGTCGAGGTGATGGATGGCCTCCGTCTCCTTGGCCAACCAGTGGGGTCGGCTGCATTTGCCCAATCTTTCTGCCTTCAACAGCTCCAACTGGCACGTGAAGACGCCAACAAACTGGTCTCCACTTTGGATAGCAACCAAACCTCACTCCGCCTCTTCAGTATGTGCACCCTTCACAAGCTCCCACACCTGCTGGCATTGGAGGTGCTTTATGATCCATCACCTCCAGTCCAGGGCGAATGGACAAACTGGCAGGGGCTTCTTGCACGGGGCTGTGACAACTTGGTGGGCGATTTTTTGGCATGCATTGCTGATAGAAATTCGGTCCCAGCCTACTCAAAGGAGATTGCGTACATTTCCGTCGGCCATGGTGGGTTGGGTCTCATGGATGCAAGATCTAGGGCCGTTCCTGACTTCGTCCTCGCCCTAACCTTGGCCTCAAGATATGCAATCAATGGTTTCCACTTCGGCACGGATACAGCTCCCACCATGCTCCCGCCTAGCATCCAATCACTATTCTTCTTCTCCTCCAACTCTTCCTCCAACATCCTCAAACGTTTCGGCGCATTCCTACCGGACATCATTGATCATGGGGCCCCGGCTTCCTGCAACAGCGCCTGGGACTACGTCTTGAACAGGGCTTCCATGAATAGCATCAGAGACCGGCTCAGAAAGGCAGCCAGTAGCATCCGAAAAACTCGTCTCTGACAAATCGCACCACCGCATCTCCTCGAGGAACTCGAGGACATCCTCCTCGAACACACATCACTCCCACTCATCGCAATGTGTTGCAGCAACTCCTCTCACCGCCAGAAAAATGATGTCTTCCAAATCAACCTCCGTCGAAAGCTCCACCTTGAACTATTTCACCCTGACCACCTCCCGACATGCCTCTGTGGGAAATCTGTCGATCCTTTCGCTCGCCACATCTTCAAATGCCGTCGAGTATCCAAAATCTTCACCCACAACTACATTCGCAACGCGATCCCTGACCCGCTCAAAGAAGTTCTGAGCATTGCACGCCTCATCGATGAAGGCGCCTGTGTGGTCATCGAGCCCAAGAAGGAAGTGCCTGACCTTCCAGGCATCCGACCTGGCGATGTCGCCTACGAGCCGGCATCCTACTCACAGGATTCGCACACTCCGGCCTGCGATCTTAACAAAATCCTGATCAATGTCACCGTGACTGCACCACTGCCTTTGACCAAGTCTCCTAAGAATGTCAACAATGAATCAGCCTCCGCTGCTCGACATTTACAGGAGAAGGAAAAGGGTAAGTATGCAAGAAACGGTGCCACGGATGACACCACGGGTGCGTCCTATTCAGGTGAGGATATTATTCAATACCTCCTTGATGTTAAGAAGGTCATCATCGCCATGGCGGTCAGCCCGTTAGGTCGATGGGGTCCAGTATTCCATTACTTCCTGTTCGGTGGCGATAGCCCGCCGCCTTTCACCTCCTTCTGCGGTAGCCGCAAAGCAGCAGAAGCCATGTACAAGTTGGCCACGTCTCCTCTCTCTCACCACGGCATCCTACGTCTCGCCGACGCAGCCTGGCAACGACGCAAACGCCCCGACCAGCTCTTCTTCGGCGGGTCTTACACCTCACCAACACCATCAAAATACTTCCTCGGCAAAATGGGCCTAGCAATCACAACCGCCACAGCACTCCACATCAAACACGCTAGGAATGGCAAGCTCCAGGAACCATCCGATCCTCTCGACGAAGACTTCCCACACACTCCTTCTTCCCAAGACGACTGTCACGATTTCAATGACTCACTCACACCATCAACCTCTTGGTCCTCTCTCGGCTTTGAACCGTGTCCTCGACTCCCTGGTATGCAACGACCAACGGTCCTACCCTTTACTCCTCTATGCAAGCCGCACCACAGCGTGCCTGTGTAATATGTCTAACTTCTTGTAGACTAACACAGCTATTCTAAGTGTATTATTATTATTAACAATTCTGGAAAGAATTCGTGACGCAACTTGTCAGTAAACTCAACAAGCCGTGGGAATTCTTGTTTCATCTCCACACAAAAGGCTTGATCACGGTACATGTGGTTGAAAAAGAGGTGCCCAACCCACATGTAAATATCAACGTCCGTTTCCGTCGCCTGTTTGGTTCCCAAAATGTATTGATTGTTCCCCAAAAGGGTCGTCAGTGCAGTGAGATCACGGCGAGCCCGCGCAAAGACTTCTTCCTCGGGAATGGTTCCGACATGCTCCGATTTGAGCTTGACCGCCTGTCCGCGAAAAATCATGGCCATCACTAGAGGTCGTACGGGGGCTGGGATTTGCGCAGCCATGTCGTGGCGGAAATTGCGACGCCCATCGGCTGTTTGAAACATGAGATGATGCAACAGAGCCGCCAAACTGGTCGTCAGCATGGTGGTAACCAAATGCGCGTTGGCTTGTTGTTGCGGCGAGAGCAATGGTTCGGGCAACTTGTAGTGATCCTTGATGGCCTGAATGATGCAAGGACTGTCGTCGAGCATTTTCCCAAACACATTGGCGACGGGTACTTGGCCTCTTGGACTTTCGCTCAGCATGTTGCTCGCCCGTTTGGTGTAGTCGGTAATGCCGTGCATCCGAAGAAAGCACTCGACCCGGCCCGTGTATGATGACTGATCGGGAATGCCTTGTTTACGGGAGGCATAGGCCAGTTTGCCTTGGTCGTTGAAACCCCAAATGGTGAGGCAAGTGTCGTCGCCTTGGTGTGGCACGGGTGCCTTGGCGAACTCCTGAATGTCTTGGACAGACGGATAGCGAAACAACCCAAAGAGTTTGGGAGCGGCAAAGAGTGCCCCCACAGTACAAACTCCAAGCCAAAACTCGGAGGATGTTGCGAGCTGATCGAATGGCGGCAAAGACATGATATATTCTTCTTCTTCTCGGCGAGGGTGATAATGCGATTGGTGAACAATAAAGTTAGCTGTTAGCTGTTACAGCAATGTAGCTTGACGATCCCTTTTAAAAAATTATGATACAAAAATTATTTTATTTGCAATCTATCTAAGTAGTATTGGTGAGGTTGGGCTCTAGAATGAGATTTTCAGGGGTTCATTCGGCCCATTATTACCATACTTCTTAACACAACATAATGCGGGCAAGGGTAGTATAACACAACATAATGTGGGCAAAAGGTCAAGCACACATTTTTTTGCTACTGCTTTTGCCATGCTGGTGCTGATGGTTATTTTTTGTTGCTTGCTGTTTGTGTCTTGGCTATTCATGCTGGTTTTCATGCAGATGCAGAGTACGTTTTCCCGCTGCATGAATGAACGAATGCCATGATGAATGCCAGCATAACCAGAACGGACATTGGCATGTACCTTTTAAGTATGGTACTTAAGTACTTACCATAGACCTGGAACATGGCAAATTATTGCTAAAATAATATTTTTTGGCATTTTTTTATGTCATTTTAAGCGAAAGCCAATTTTTTTTAATGTCACAATATAGAATACTCCATGACATCACCCAAAATCATCCAAAGATGTTTGAAGATGTTTGAAGATATTTTTATGTGAAGACCTTCAAACATCTTCATCTTCATCTTCATCTTCATCTTCATCTTCATCTTCATCTT
>JALLOT010000952.1:0-16922 GCA_036939595.1 Thalassiosira livingstoniorum
GAACTGGTGGAAGTAGTTCTACTTCCACCGGAACTGGTGGAGTTAGACGGATTGGCGTTAAAGACATGCTAAATTACATGTTACAAAGTAACATTGTTACTTACACATAACAAATTGATTTTTGTACACCCCTAATGCTTTTCTGGCTTACCTGCTTTTTGAACCACTCATTTGGCAGTGGCTGAAGGCAGAGTTGGAGCAAACAGAAAAAATCTGCCACATAGTACAAGCTATTTTGATATTGTATGTATGTTCTGCAACAGACTTGCTATTTTGCTCCAGTTTTAAACATCTGACACAGCATCTGGCCATGACCAATTGAGACTGCAAGTTTCAAGCACTTTAATGGAGGTTACAACAATATGCCAATACTGGGCACATAACCAAGTAGATATGTTGGTACAAGAATTGCAGTGGGAGGTGGGGAATAGATTTGTTTTTTGTAATTAGGTTTATTTGTTGTGGTTGCAGATTATGATGATATTATGGTAAAACAAGTAGTAAGTAATGCAGATGTAGGTATCCTACAATTCAAAATGTGTGCTCTAACTCAGCCTGATAGATAGTTCTCTTTGTCTTTGGAAACTGATAGAACATGGTATACAAGCAATAATTTCAGGTATATAAAAATCTGTTTAATCCTCAATATTTGCATAAACTGTGTATTAGGGGAAAGCAACACCCAGGAAAACATCCTGAAGAAAACACAATTAGTTCTGAAATATTTTTCATATTGAAAAATGTGCACAATAAATCTACTATACAAGAAACGTTCAATACTGACAAAATGTAAAAAGGATGAACTGAGTTTTCTTTATCGGCAAAAACTTTTTTGCTAACAAATTGCTAGTTAGCATCTACTTGTACTTGCCTGTATTTATTTGGTCCAACTGAAACTACTGTTTTGACCTAGCCAGCATGAAGCATCTTACCTTCTAGAGATCCCATGAAAAAATCACATCTTATTTTATTTTTTGATGTCAAGATACCTCATAAAATGAAGTGCAGCCATGCTAATACCTCAAATTGGAGAATTTGTTTTAAGTTTGCTAGTAAAAATTGACATTGATTGTTTCTTATCTTGCTATTCTAATTGTTGGTTGGTATTTAATGGCATCATGGAAAAATTATGAGAAAAACTCAAACATAAAAAATGGATGCAATTGAGTTTTGAGAAGACCATAAAGATCACATTGAAATGATTACTTATCTATGCGTATGAAAATAAAAGATTAGACTGGCAGGTTTCAGAGCATTAGATGAGTGTACGCATACCTGTAAGCAAAGTGTAAAATACATGACACAGTGAAGATGGGAACAATTGGATTATGTACATTATATCTGACACTGACAAAAACAACAGCCAAAAAAATAAGGCTGAGCAGTCACAAGTGACAGTAAAATACAATATTTAACATGGAAAATTAACAAGAAAACAAATCTGAGGTTTGAAAGACAAGAAAAAAACATCAGCAATTGATAATTTTAAACATGTTTGTTAATGTCCAAGATGCTGGCAACAAACAAGCAATATTCATAGACCCAACAAATGAGTCAGACCAATAGCAGCATATTTTCTCTTATTAATTGCACTACCAATAGCCTTTAAGATGCATTGCATCAGACCTATAGCAGAAATTGGCATCATTGGCTTTTTGTTGGAAGCTGTGCAAATAGAATAATTTTATTTTTTCCATGTTTACTTTGTGTATTTGTGTGAAAAAATAGTCATCAGGGGAGAAAATGCAAAGCCAAATGACTCATCACAAAAAAAATGAAAAAATTATTCCATTCTCATTTAAATATAAAACTACTAAGTAGATGATCAATAGTGAGGGATGCTGGAGTATTAACATTGATTAGCTAATTTTTCTACAGAATCAGAGTGTTGATCAGGAACTGGTTAAAATAGTTTTCTATATTTATAGTGCTCATCAGTGTTTTGAGTTCTACTTCTGAATCAACTCATGATTTCACTAAATCAACCATGACATCATGTACACTAAAACTCAATCATACAACAAATAATCTCATTAATCTTACTTTGTCTGTGATTTCAATTTTACTGACAAGTCATTGATTGTATTTATCCACATTGTATGATGTGTTATACCTTGTTCCTGATGTGCTATAATGAGTCTGTCTTGGTAAATTCATTACTCTTATCCTGATTGACAACAAAGCCATTCAAACACCCCTTTTGTTTTTAGAAGTGTTCTAATTATTGACTGTATCTACATCTGTCTGGATTCTGATTTGAAGTTTCATAGATAAAAGAAAAATATCATTGTAACTGTAATTTCCCTCAAACTTTAATGTTATTAAGCAACAAATAGATTGGTGGATCAAAAATTAAAATTTGAAGGTATCAAAGGAAAATAACAGTATGTTTTTTGATATTCTTGTTGCTTTCTAACATGGCATATCAAAAAATCCTTTTATTTTGTTCACAATCTTTTATTTTCCTAGCTCAAGAATCACTTAATACCAGTGTGAAAATGTAAATAATAATTTTCAACCTATTTTATCACTGTTGTTCTCAACTACCAACAAAATTATTTTATAAGGTTAACAAATGACCCACATGAGGCAGAAGAAAAAAGATATGATTCTAATTCACAACAATCTACATAAACTTGTCAATAGTAAAATTTAATTTTTTGTTATTATTAAATGTTCTAAGTAAAGATTACTTCTATGGAAATATTTACAATCTCAGTTATATGACTAAGATATTGAAATACAATTAATTTTGATATTTATTTTGAAATGTTCTGATTTGTATATCTTACCTTTTCTGAATTTTTGTATTATTTTTAGATTTATCTTAATTATTTATGAGTATCCTTATTGTTTTGTATCTTTTGGTACATGTTTGTCATATAAATACAGAAAAGATGTGCATCTAATGTTTTATTTTTATATTTGAATACAACTACCCCATCCTTTGTAAAAGACAGTTTAATCTATAACAAAATTTCTTTGAAAACCAGTAACAATGAAAGGATATGATGATAGTATAAATTCAAAATATCTATATGGTGTACAATCTTCATGTCTATACTCAAAGGACAGGACAAAAATTCTTTAGTCTGATAGAGAGATCACATGTTAGAGTAATCAATACCAGAATCAAAGTCAAATAGAGTGTTGGTTCAAAACCATTCATTTTTGTATGTTTTCTTTCTAGTAAATTCAGGTTTTCAATATTTTCACCCCAACAATTATATTATGATCATAATGATTACTTTTGTTCATGCTTTAAATTATCTATGATGAGTTTGTGTTTTAAGTTTGCTTTACTCTTTTGGATTTCATTATGCATCCTTTGCTTTTCATTGGTCAATAATATGGTTTCATACAGAGCCTTTTAGAGTTTAGAGCTCTATTTTTTACCATCACTTTAAGTAGTACTCTGCACTACTTTTACTTTAGTTTGCTTTCACTATCAGTTGAGCTCCTTAATCTTAATACAGTGGGTTTGCTTCAGAATTACTTAAATAGCTAGTTAAAATACTGTGCTTATGACCCCCATAAAACTATAAAAAGATCTTTTCTACCAAAAATCAGAGCTCTTTCAAGGTTTCTTCCCCCTTCAGGAAAATCTGAATTGGTATAGAATTGATCTTCTTAATGTTGAGTACATGTTGATTTGATTGAAATGAAGTTTATTTTTTGGAAACATTTTGTCTGAATTATTATTGTATTTTAGATGCAAATTTTATACCATCCATGACACCAAAAAATTAACATGTATTAACAAACTATGCAACAGAGGTAAATTTAGCGAGGTATACAGACATTTCAAATAATTGTCACAAAAAGATTTTTCTTTGCAGAATATGCTCAATGAATTTTACATTGGTGCTCTGATGATTAAAGCTTTTAATTTTTAATTCCAAAACTTTGCTCAAATGAGAATTTTTGTTCCTGGTTTGTTTATCAATTCAAAAATAATTCTCATAAAATAGTTACGTTAAAAATTCTTCACACTCTTTAATTTTAGTAATTTTATTTTGATTTTGTACTTCCAGAGCTCAATGTGGTATTGTCAGGATAAAATTATAAAATTTTCTTCAGAGTTTTATATTGCAAATGTCAATTTATGGGTTCAAAATGTCTGTACACCTTTCATGAAACCAATATCTTAACAATAAAATAATAATGTTGAGAATCAATATTTAGTTTAAAATACTAGTTTTTGTTGAATTTCAAAAAATCATTCTCAATAAATTTTAGAATCCATTCTTGAAGTATCCTCTCATAGAGTTTTGAAAGAAAATGGAACAATATACCTGAAATATATCACAAGTATGATGGGATCCACAATTTTATTGTATCTCTTTGTAATTTTTTAAGAGCTCAACTATTTTGTGTTCTCCAAAAGAAAAAGTTTTTTGGGACAGCTGAAAACCAATTATATAATACATCCTCCCAAAATCATTGCCTGTTAATTGATATTATGAATTTTAAAAGAAAAAAATCAGAATTTGTGTATAACAGTTTACTCACAGATTTCAATAATGCCTCTGTTGTACATAATGATAGGTACACCTGAAATTAAAGTATGATACTATAATGATGTAGCAATACAATTTCCAAAAATAATCTGGCTCTGAGATGACCAACCCCAAGTTAAGACAATCACTGACAACTGACAATAAAACATCATCAATGGCTACATCTGCCATTAATTTTGTTATTGCTGATGGAATTTATTTATAGTGCCCAATGTGACTCTACAAATCAACATTAATCAAGATGCCATTCAAGAATAGAGGAATTATGGATATTGGCAGTTGCATGGAAGCAAAAAGAACATTCTTTGCTTTAATATGCCTTTTTACTTATCTGTTGTCTGCTTGATTCTAAATAATACTAAAAAATAAAGAATTATGTGGATGTGGCCACAAATAATCAACAAATGAAGCTAGTAAACTTGCCTTTTTGTACTGATGTATCATACAGTTCAGGGGGGCATTATCACTTGAAACGTTTTAGTTCAAAAAATCCTCTTAATACATTTGCAACTTTGATCCTTTTTGTTATCACAATTTAAAAGAATAATAGGGCTTTAATTTTGAAAATAAATCATTAAAACATTTGTATATTGTCCATATTTATGTGTAACAGAGTTTTGATTTGTAGAAATGGGGGATTTTTCATTGTTTGTTCAAAAGAATAAGTATAGCAAACACATACAGATCTTCAATTGGTCCAGGTCTTATGTTAATGGAGAATTAAGACCTGTGCAGTGGATGAAGAAGTAAAATTATAATGGATAGTAATGAAATACTCACCTAGTAAGTATCAGTAAGTAACAGTAAGTAACAAGCTGGATTAAGTTGTCTTAAGTTACAGAGTATCTTTGCTCTGCAGTTTTAATTTGAGTACACTATCAAATGAATAAAGTAGTATTTCTTGACCATATGTTCCTGCAGACACTCATCCAGGCAGCTATACACCCACCCAGACACTTGTGAATAATATAAATAGTGATACACAATTATTATCTACTTGCAATTTTTTTAAGAAACACATTTAAATTGTCCACTAAATCCTAAACAAAGAGTAATGTGCACCAATGACCTCAACAGGAATTTCATTGTGACAAAGAGACACCATGACATAACCCAATGGTATCATTATTGGGAGGATATTTTGGAATGGCATTAAATGAGAGAAAGGTATTCATTATAAAGTTGGGCTATTTATTACTATGTATAGTGGTGAAGTAGATACATTTGCAACATTGATGGTTTTTTAACTCCATTTTTTGAAAAAATAATCAAGTGATTGGCAGTTTTATTCTCTTATTTTTTAAACATATTTTGAAAATTGATTTCTTTTTAAAAGTTGACAAGAAATGGTAATATTTTCAAAATGTAAGCTTAGAAAAATTATATCACAAACCTATAATGGTTTGATAACTTCCCGACTATGCATCAAATTTTATAGTGGTCTTTTTTTATGAAAGTAACAACAGAAATGTGCTCATTCATTTAATTCACATCCACAACCTACAAAAATGCCAAATGTATATTAATGTGTTACCAAACTATGATGATCTAATACATATTGGTTCTGGAGAATGACAGCATCTAACTGTGATTTTAGGAATCATCCACATCACTACTTGATGTAACTTAATACAATTTTTTTTGCTGTGATTAGTATGAGTTCTTCTTTCTTCTTTCTTTTAATAGATGACAAATTTTGTTAATACAGTAAAGATTCAATTTAATTTTCTGATGGTATACCATGAAATACAGACCATTTTTAGAGGAAAGAGGATGGATTAACCATCATTTCAGTTTGTTGTTATAGATTTTGATGTTGTTTTGATCATTTTTTTTGCAAATGGGACCAAGGAAAGAGTGTCCTTCTTGTGTGGCACTCACAATATAAAGTTGCTTCTTACTGGTACAAGAGATTGCAGGTAAAAGCACAGACAAATTATATGACTAGAGGTACTTGGACACATCAGAACTTATGAAGCAGTGTAAAGCATAGACCATCCAGCTCATGATTAAAATAGCCACTTGGATTATGGGCATCAGAGTCAATGAATGGTTCCATATTATGATACTGGATTTATAAAGAAAAGTTTTCTCTGATTTTTTGGTGGATAATAGTAGGATGTATAACTGCTCCAAGGAGAGATCTGTGGAGCTATTTCTGTTTAGTTTCACAGATTGGTTGGGATGATCAGATGTATTGTTTGGGCAGTCATAACTATCATGGTGATGGCTACATCAATGGTGAGGTTGTATTTAAATAGCAATGCAGTTGACAGCTAGCTGTAGCTGGGCATGATAAATGCTATTGTGACTGTGTCATTTCAAAGGGGTTGCAGGAAGTTTCATGGCAACTAGCAATAGCAACTATAAGTAGAATTTGGTTTTCAGTGATATTTGAAATGAGTTCTAGTGATCAGACATGCTATGTAGGGAAAAGAAGATTGTTTTGATGGTCATGTCCTTGTTGTGATCATCCTAAAATGATGGCAGTACTGCTCTCAGACTAGAAGAATGTTGTCTCTGTGCTGTTTTGGATCAGTTATAACTGTTTCAACAACCTTGATAGCTGGACCTAGGATGATAGGGATGTTTTCAATAAAATGTAACAGTTGGCAGGGACTGATGAGTTGACACATGGCAATGAAAGCCATCTATAATAGCGGAAGAGTTGATCTTTGATATTTTCATTTTGATGCATTTTTTATGCTTTGGGAAAGATTTCCAAAAAGCACCAAAATATTGTTTACACAAATCGTAAGTTATTTTTGTCACGTAGGAACAAGTATGGTATTATTTAGTAATGAAGCAGGAAAAGCTCATATCTTCACACATACTCAAACCCTTCAAAAGTTTGGATTGGTTACTTGTTTGTACTTACTATTCAGCTACTTAAATTTGGATTGTTGTGACCTTTATGATTTTTCAACCCTTCTGGGGGTAAAAAAATCAACTTTCCCAATTGACTGGTACACTTCAGGAACCATCAAACTCATCAATTAATAATCATTTGTAATTGGAATTGATACGTAAATTGATGCTGTTTTCACAATTTTTGACCATTTTACTTGACAATAAATATGACTTAAAAGAAAAAAATAAATAAATAAGAGTACAAAAATGATTTCAGTAGAAATTTTTAATATGAGTAGTACGTCAATTCCCTCCAAGTAAGTACCTATTACAAGTAACTCTAACACACCAGAAATTGTACTCATACTATTTATATTTGTGTTCTTTAAAATTATCATTATTCTATTTTTTTCAAAACATCAAAAATCCAAGAAAATGTAGCTCATTTTAAGGTGACAAAATCTATTGTAGTGAATAGCTTGACCCAAAACAGCATGCTCTTACTTCTAAAGTGCTTCCTATTGAGCTTTTACCCACACTAATTTTAGCCACCCACCCAACTGGGTGGGTAAGTAGAAATGGCACTCATTTCTATTGAGTAATAGCACCATCTTACAAAAATTAAGTCACATGCCATAAGTGTACTAAGTACTGAAGTACATACCATGGTTGGTATTATTTCTATCTAAGGTACCTACAAAAAATTGTACATACAAAATAGTAATAAGAATCCAAATTAGTATGTTGGATTGGTACCATCAATTAATGAAATGTATACATAAAGGAGATTGAGCATGTCAGCCTCTATATACTTACTATATCAATTCCTATGATTAAACATATTTCATGGTGAGTAAACAGGGTTGCCAACTCTTGACCCACAGCTGTGCCTGTGGGTCGACTTGTACCCACTACCCTCTATTCACCCTGAATTTGAAGAAAAGATGATAGTATGTGGTATGGGGATGGCGGGGGGGGGGGGTAAAAAAGGGCAACCAAAAGCTCAATATGAAGTACCTAAGTAAATATTATTGTACAAACCACTACTACTGTACTCAATTCTTTAGAGTGGTCTGTAAAATTCAGAACTAAAAGATATGAGTACATGTATTATTTTTCATGCACTGAGATAGATTCAGATAAGTAGGATTATTCAATACCAAAGTTTGTTTGTTGTCATACCAATTCAAGCAACTTTACAAGTAAGTACTAGAGCATGCACACAAGCAGTTGAGCGCATCTTTTTATTTTTTTTGTTAAGGTGTTGACAATTACAGTGGGTCCTAGAAGCCAAATCGCCCTCAAATGGCACATTGGAAAAGATAAATCAGTAACCAATGGTGCTATGAAAGCAATTTTAGCACCATTGCGGATCATGTGAAATTTACTAACTGTTGATAGTAAATAATAGTGTAAGATTATTAGTAAGATTATCATAAAATAATAATAATAAGAAACTGAAAGCTCATCATCATCACCTACAACATTGATGGCGGCGCCCACTTTCTATATTTACTTGTTATAGTTATAGGATGAAGAATTGTTTTCATCCATTTTGGTTGATTGATGCATGTAAGTAGATTTTTTGGATGAACACAAACATTGACAATGTTGTTGCAGTGATGGCATGGCGCCAGCAACAATTATGAGCATCCATTTACTTCTTATTATTTTACGATATTCTTACTAATAATCTTACACTATTATTTACTATCAATAGTTAGTAAATTTTACATGCTTTCCAACAGTGCTATGGAAATTTTCATAGACCATTGGCTGCCAAATTTTCTTTTCCAATGTGCCATTTGAGGGTGATTTGGCTTCTCTGACCCGCCGCCATTGTCAACACCTTCACAAAAAAATTAAAAAGATGGGCTCAACTGCTTGCACGCAATAGGTAATATTACTTTTTAAAGCCCTGGAGAGAGATTTCGCAGCTGCTGCGTCCCGAATTTAGTATTGTAGTTTCCCCAAACAAAAAATAAAGTGGTGCCGTGCCAAACTCGTGCCCCTTCCGCCTTCTAGATACTTGTGGAAGATGGCCAGCGCCAGATTATCACACGAGCTCATCGCCACAACTGACTGTACAAGATAATTGCAAACAAACTCATAATTTCAATCCATTCTTTAATGCTCTAGTACTTAGCTGGGCAATGCCTCACGTGCCAACTTTCGTAAAACTTATGAATTGGGGTTCAAAACTTGTGGAGCATTATGGATCTGAAAGGATCTGAATTGATCCCAATTCCAATTCTGACAGATGCATGTATTCAACAAAAGTATATTGTTGGAAAATTTTCTTCCTAAAAACCTTCCTGGACAGAGACACGAGGGAAGCCTTTTGTTTTGACAGTTTGACCTTTGGCTTAGACATCCAGCTGAAAAATCTCCCGATGATACGCATGTTAGAATCTGCGAAAGATGAATAAATGAAAGGGATAATCTTCTTCCAACTGAAAGTTTGTAAGTGAAAGTGACAAAAGATTTCAACATAGTATGACGAATATGGTTTCCCTGTGCATGCGATTTTGTTTTCTTCTTTTGGAAATTCGTTGAAGCGACTCAACATCCCTTTCTGTAAATACCTGCTGTAATAAACAAAGTGGTCCACAGACGTTCAATAATTCGTTTTATCGGGGCACGTGTTCATGAAGAATCTTGACCTTATACTCTCCTCAATCCTCGCCTTCGATCGCCAAGTTTGCTGGTTGCTTCGGGAACCCTCATTTTTTGATAGTAGTACGATTGTACTTGAAGTGTGAATTGCTATCATAAAAAAATTGAGACCTGCATTCTTAAATATCTGTACAGGTGAGCTTGCCTATGCTACTCCGTCTTCAAATTTTGATTTTTGTTGACAAGACATACCATATTCTTTTACCAATTATTGTAGAGTCCATCGCAACTTGCATGCAGAGCTGTCGCAAATACCTCCATTGGGTAAAAAGTCTAAATTATTGAGGGTGTCGGAGCCACAACACCTTTGCAATCAAAATTTTGGCTCTTAGCGTGAACAATTGAATCGGCAAAAAGCCTGAAATTGCTCTTATCCAGTCGGCATTTGTAGACGTAATTTTTGTCTGGAAAGTCAGAAGCCATCACAGTATTCAATTGAAAACATAAACCTGCTGGTTCAATTATTTTTGGTGGGAAAATGATCGGCTTCTACAACGAAAATTCAGTGAAAATTTCAAAACCTGATGTTGATATTTCTAAACTCTTAGAGGAAGATGGGGTCAATTCGCAGCTGCTTCTGCTCGAGGCTTCCAAACAAAGTTGTCTTGCTCAAATGGAGGAACTCGTTTCGAAGTGGGGTGCAGATGTGAATGCAGTAATAGAATTGACATCTCCATTTGGAAAAAATGAAAGTGTTTCTCACACAGCAACACCATTATTTGCAGCAGTTGATAATGCTGCCCTAAGTGCGGTAGAATGGCTGCTTTCCTGCCATGCTGATCCAAACACCGAAATCAAATTTCCTGGGGATGGAAATACAACCACACCGATTTGGACCGCTGCAGAGAAAGGCCATGTTCGAATCGCTAAATTATTGCTGGACCATGGTGCAGATGTGAACCGGGCGAAAAAGTGTAATGGAAATACGCCACTTTATGTTGCTGTTCAAAATAAGAATTCGTTGATGGTATCACTTCTACTAAGTCATGGCGCCGATCCTAATATGACACGTGTTCCTAAGGTGTTTGGCACACTATCACCACTCGAACTTGCCGTTTCATGTGGTCATCCGAAGTTTGTGGCACAGTTGATTCACGGAGGTGCAGTTATTGGTGACGCGTTGATACATTTTTCAGGTATCATGCGTACCAAAGAATCTCCAGTAATCAGTTCTGCAAATAAAAAGAAACGCAGGATATCTGATGAGGAGTTGATGCAAATCAAGGATCTTCTTGACGTGAAACCTAGCTTGAGAGACCACCCAAGCTATACTAAAGCTAAGTACGCCGAGAAAAAAGGCAACTACCGTGAGGCCTTGCATTTGATTCGTAGCTTGCATAGGTTGATACCGTGTGTGCAAACAAAATTTGATATCGACCGATTAATAGAGGCAATTTATGGCATACAAGGAAGCGACCTCACAACAAGGTAAACACTCAAAACCTTTGAGAAATGTGATATTAACTGGTCTTCAATCTACAACTCTCATTGTAATGCTTCCTTCTCTCTTGTCTTGTCCGGAACTACTACTTTTATTTGAAAGCATTTGGACGAACCTGCCTCTAATTTCCGAACCAACGCATTGTCAACATTATGCTTGGGCCCAAATAGGCCGGGAAATTTATCGGCACGGGGGTTGCGATATGACGGTTAGAGTTCCTGATAATAAAGAGGAACTATGGGTGCTAAACATTGATACTCTCATGTGGAAAAAGATTAGTACTGGTAAATCACCAGGGCCGAGATCTGGCCACACAATGTTTGCGTGGAAGGACTATTTGTATTTGTGGGGCGGAAACTCAACCATGGGCTACGATTCCAAGCTTTACAGACTAAATGTCAAAAGTGGAGCT
The DNA here is from genome assembly GCA_036939595.1 of Thalassiosira livingstoniorum. NCBI lineage: Eukaryota > Bacillariophyta > Thalassiosirophyceae > Thalassiosirales > Thalassiosiraceae > Thalassiosira > Thalassiosira livingstoniorum. The sequence continues at coordinate 11,900 of JALLOT010000952.1, forward strand.
AGAGTGCTAAATTGGGAGACTGTAAAGACCAGCTCACTTAAGCCAGAAGGAAGAGAAGAGCACGCTGGATGTGTCTACAAAGGCAAGTACTATATCTCAGGAGGGATGGTGTATGACGAGTTATCAAACGAGTTGTGGTCTCTTGACCTGACTAGCTTCAAATGGAAATGGCTCAACAGCGGTCCAGTTGAGCGTCACTGCCATGGAATGTGGGCAGTGAATGACAAGATTTTCATGCTTGGCGGTCGTCAAATGCATGATAAAAGTATTTGCACTCCTTTCACTTACTCATACAGTATTGAAGAGTTTACTTCGTTCGATCTAGAAAAGAAGGTATGGAAGACAGAAGACGTCATCGGAGATCGGCCATTTGATCTATCAGAGATGACTGTACTACCAATTTATGGGGAAAGTAGCGATGATCCGACTTCAATAATCATCTGGGGAGGGTATTCGGAATTCAACACAGTAAACGGTCTTGATCCAAATAATATAAAAGAAATGGAGGCTCACTATGGTCATGAGTATCAAGATTATCAAAAATGTTCTTATCGTAATCGCATACTCAGGTATTGCACTGAGACGAATGTTTGGAAAAAGCTTGAACCAACATCTCCGGTCTTGCCAAAAGCTCAATCATTTGCTGCCGTGAAGAGCTATCGCAGTGATTCTTTGCATCTGCTCATTGGGGGAGGATACGGGTTTACTGGGGATAGTGAAATTTCGGGTTACGATAATTTGGAAATTTGGGACTTAATTGATCGAGAGGAGTTTCCACCTCCGAAAGACTTAATGCGAACACCGAAATATTCAAACAAAGGTGAATTGATGGATCATAATGAATTAGTAGTACATGTCAGCGCCATTGAACTAACCTCTGTTTTCAAACCTGTGGTCAGTTTACGAGGTAGTCATAGGCAACCTTGCTGACACAGACTTTGCAACGAACATTTCCGACGGAGGTGAGTCTTTAGGCTCTGGTTAGGACTGGATGATTTGAGTTCTTGTAAGCACATGTTGCTATTTTCTCATGTCGCGAACTTGTTTCATCGAAGATCATTGGGCGTTGAATTTTTTCCGCAATCAAGGGATCAGTGTAATTGTCCCTGATCTTGATTGTCCTCAATTCAGCCCCACGGTAAATTGAATTTGGCAAGTGCCCTTGTTTTGACGTTGCATTGTCATTGTCACCTCATTATGCCGGTCTTTTTCTACAGCTACATACTTTAGTTGACGTTGTTCGCGAAGATTTTTTTGAACCACCATGCGACATTATTGCACACGACGACGACAATTTGTTAGGAGTAAGAGCCCAAATCAATGGACTAGTAGGAAGAAGAGACTTGAACGGACAAGTTGCACGAATAGGAAGATGGTTCAAAGAAAAAGAGCGATATCAAGTTTTTCTCCCCAATCACGAACCCGGAGGCCCTGCTTCCCTCCTAGTAAAGCCATCCAACCTAGTGATAGCCAAGCCTATCGGAGCAAGTGAGGTACAAGAATTGCTTTTTAAACATCCTTTTGACCGACCAAAAAAATTTCCAGATGTATGCATGAAAATGAACGTCAAAAAATGTGGAGGCAAAGTTCTTCGCCCCTACCTTGACCAGATAGTTGATCCACAGAAATGTCAAGATGAGTGTCTCTTTCAAATTATGGACATTTACTACGGTCCTGTGTCAGGAAGAGCCCAATCCATCCTTCGGTCAGTGTGCTTCCCTCAGTTTATGTTTACCCCAATGATGGGTTGCCTATTTACAGCAGAGGATAACTACAGCAATCCCCCGACGAACAAACAAAAACAACACAAAATGCGTCAAACAATTTTCGTTGATTTTGTGAGAAAGTTACAGGAGAAAGATTCAGTGCGGGTGAAGGAATTTGAGAAGAAGGTAGAACAACTTGATGGGGACGAAGTCATTGAAAAATGTGGGAAGTGGCTCAAAATTAGAGTAGAGGTGGATGGCTTCAAACTTAGCCCAATCTACAGAGAACTACTGGTCAACCCTGATGTTACAATGCAACGTCTTCACAGTCAAATACTTTGTCCTGCCCTTGGGTGGTCTCCGTACTACCATTCCTACGCATTCAGAAGGACAGGGTGCCCTTCTGAAAAAATGAATGTTGATTGTCCAAATGAAAAAACAAAAGAATTGGAGTACGCAGCACTTATGATGAACGAATGCTGGATTGGTCCAAAAGGGTCAAAAGCCGTTGATGCTATTTTCATGCCATTGTACATTGGAGGTTGTGTTGCAAATGCCAGACACATCACACTGGGGAAGATTTTTGCTCTCGAAAGAAATGGAGGGAATCCTTCCATATGCTACCTTCAATATGTATATGATTATGGCGGTGAGAAGAAGCTAGAGGAAGAAGATACCTTAATTTCATCATGAATGGCACTTTTTTTTGTTTTGACAATTTTGTATTTTNTTTATTATTTTTATGTCGATTAATTTGTTGGAATGGAAAATTAGATTGGTGGTCGCACACTATCAGCGTTGAAAAATACTGCGGGAGTGATGCATATAGAATTCCCGAAGAATCCACAGTGACACATCTCATTGGAGGACAAGGGAGAAGCATTCCAGAAGACATTGGGCCATTTTATACAAAAAGGATGAATCAGCTCATGGGGAAAGTGCCTGATGATGCAAAAGAAAATGATTTTGTCAACACTTTCCTTGATCCTGCGGGTGAGCGCTGGTGGAAGATGTTAAACGAAGATTTCTTATCGAAGCCGAACAAGATCAATTTTTTTGCCAGCCAAGGTGAGTTTGACCATAGTACAATTGACTCGAGCATAAGGATCGAGCTTCGGCGAACAAAACAAAAATCAGACCAAGAAAGTATTTATTCTAGGACCTTCAATTGTCTAACTGGCTTGGCCATCGAAAGTGATACTTGTGTAGAGCCAACACAGGACAATCCCAAAAAATATTGCGCAGTGTGTGGAGTCACTATTGCATTGAAATTGTGCTCGGCTTGTAAATCAGTGGCTTACTGTTCGCAGGAGCATCAAAAGAAAGACAGGAAAAACCACACAAAACTCTGCAAACAAGTTCAGAAACAAAGAAAAAGGAAAAAATAATTTCTTACATTTATCATAAAAAATAAATAGATCCCAAATAATTGGCATTTCATTACATTGTTTCATGCAAGTTGATATTATTTCTTCATGAAACAACCTGCACTCACCTGCCTCCTTCGTGGGTCACATTTCTTTTTTCTTACTTAACATCAATTACTAAATGGGCATGGAAAGATTGCCTTTTGTGTACTTATGTAACATCATGAAACTGTAGACAGCTGTTCCATAAAAGATTAATGTTTTGAGTACCGTTTTACAAAATTTCTATCATTTCTTTAAATTAGCCCTCATTCATGCAAGAGTGAGTCAAAATGATAAAAATAACAAACACAACAAAATAATCAACGTGATCAAAATAGTGATGGCTGAACAAGTGACTAAAAAATATTGATGATAAAAATGACATAAATGATGCAAATTATGAAAAAAGTAAAAATAGATGGAGGGAAAAGTGATAAAAAATGAAATAATGGCAAATATTCCATTCAGGCATACCTCCAGTAGAGGGTCTACAAGAATAACTATTTGTAATGCATTATAGCTTCAAATATCAACATTCACTGTTAATGGAGTGTAGCTCAGTAGGAGATTAGCATCTAGGATGGTAGCACAATTGAAAATGGAGTTTAAATAATATAATATCTTTGTCACCGTTCCACTTGATGAAAATTATTGTTTTCAAACCTTCCCTGGTTTGTTCTGTTTTCAGAGGGACAAACAGAGTTTTTGATGAGTGGGTGCAATAATGAATTTATTGAAATTCGAATTCAAGAAAAAGAGGGTTTGGAGAATGCTCTGATAACCTTCCAAGTTTGTGAAGGAGCAAGCTCACAATTCTGGAATTAGCCCCATCAAAAAGAAAGCACTGTTCTGGAATCCTCCCTGAAAATTTTGATCTCACCACCCACATCAATGTTTCTTTCTTTTGTTGCGCTAGCTTACCCTACTTAATATGACGAGACAAATTGCTGTTTCATGCAGGTCCTAGCCCTTGAAGAAAGCCTGATATCATCTGCCTGCAACAGGCCTAAGACTTCCTTGAAGAACACATCAGAGCTTTCTCTAGTGGAATGGGTTTAAATCTTCAATCTCATAAACTTCCAAACAGAAAGAAACAAAAGAGTTGGTATCATGCTTTGAGATCCAATGCACAATACAACTTCTTAGACAAACCATTGGAATGCACCTTTAACATTAATTGAGTCAGAGACATTGGATATTTATGAATATCTCAACATTAGGAACATTTTTTAATAAATAATGATTGTGAAGTCAAAACATTCTGAAGGAAAGGTATTACTCACAGTGATGAGCATCAAACAATCATTAAGGAGAGAATGTCCCCAGAGATAAAGGAAGTAGTCTGAATTCATTTGCAAGGCATTTGAATGACTGGACCAAAATGCAAACCTCCAATTCTTGTCTCCCAAATTTCAAGGATCTGAATTTCAAGAGAGAATTGAAACTGCTAATTGAATGAGTAGAGTTTTCAAGCCAACCAAATGTGAATTCCCAAAATTTGGCAATTTGGCAATTATTGGTGAAATTTTGCATCTCCTGTAGCAATTTTTTCATCAACCAAAAAGAAATATTTAAGAAACAAAAATTTAGTCATCATAAGTCTTCTTTGGCAGTGAAAACAGTATATTTCTAAAGAATAAAATTATTGCTCAGATGGCGGATTTTAAAAAATCTTCCTTAAAGATTAAAAATCCGCTGTGGTTTCCCGTCGATCTGCTGTTCTGCTGTTTTTCTGCTGTGTTTTCTGCCTGTCTGCCATTCTGCTGTGTTTTTCACTGTATTTTCTGCCTTCTTGACTTAAGTACGTACTAGGTAGCTATGTACAAGGGGTAATAAATTTCTTTTTATTATAAGTACCATATATACCAAATACAACTAAGTAATATCTTTTTAGGTACCAATTCCTCT
>JALLOT010000953.1:0-16822 GCA_036939595.1 Thalassiosira livingstoniorum
CACCCCACATTCCATGTGGGGGATAATGTGGGGATTCCCCACAAAACTGCTAGAAACTCCCCACAATAATCAAAGCCCTAGTCAATACTCACTCTACGTACTTGAAAAACCACGCTAAATTTGCCACCCTTATCTAGGGCCTTCGGCGGATATTTTTAACTTTTAGTTACTATGGTATTGTATTACCTACACTTATTATTATTTTCCCAAGGACTCCTAATAAGTACTCGTATTACTTAAGTATGTATGTAAGTAGGTAGGTGCATGCACTTACTTACATGCATTATTCATTAATTCTAAGCAGAGATGATACCTCCTCTATCTACTTATCTACCTAGTAAGTAGGTACTTAGGTAATAAGGCAGCTAACTAATCTAAGTATGTTAAGTATTATACTTACTACTTCTACTGTCAGTTTGTGATTACAAAAGAGAAAAGACAGTTGAATTTGTTTATGTGGTTACCACATTTTATTTTACACTATTTCTTTATACCACATTTTTCATGTAGGTACATTTTTCCAGGAGGCAGATCCAATTCTTCAAATTCAGATTGATCTGCCCAAATGAATATATTGTTAGGGTTTCCACATCCAGAAAATGCCACATAAACCTGCCCATGAGTCCACACACTTCTAGGAAGTAAAATTCCACATTTAGAGACTGTTTGGCCCTGAGATCTATTGATAGTAAGTGCAAATGCTGCTTTTATTGGGAACTGCAATCTTTTCAGGGTAAATGGCACATCTAAAGAGCTGCTTTTCATTGGTATTCTTGGAAGAATCAGTATTTTATTTTTTTTCATTTTCTTTAGCAATAAGTTTTTTTAATACAAGACAATATTCTCCTATTGTTTTCACTAAATATCGGGTACCATTGCAGTGTCCTCCTTGAATATCTATATTACGCAATAAAATGACAGGTGTATTGATCTTTAGGTTCAGTTCATGGTCTGCTATGCCAGATATTGAAAGAGTGTTGAGAAATTCTGTTGGACACATAGTTTGGTTGTCATCTTCTCCAACACTATCAATACTATGGAGGGATTTCATTTGTCCTGGAAGTATGTTTACCATATCATTGTTAACTTCATTTACAATTTCATTGGTAGCTGCCAAAATAACCCTTGAGCTATAATATTCAGGATTTGTAATATTATCATCAAAATCATCAAATACTTTTTCAATAATGGCTTCTTTGGATTCTAATGACATATTTGAAGGTATTTCAACTACATTAGTATTCTTGTGAGTTGGAAGTTTTCCTTCACCAAGATCAAGAAGCCGCTGTTCATATTCTTCTAGTTGCTTATGATAGGCAATGTCTTTGGGGTGTTTTATTATTTCTTTCTTTATTCTCATATTTTCTGTGAGCTTCAGGAGTAATACTTTTTGGTCCCATAATTTTATTGAGTGTTTCAGCGTGCGGTCAACAATTTTGGCTCTGTTTGCTTTGGGTATGACTGGAAGAAGCTGTCTGAAATCTCCACTTACAAGCACTATTTTTCCTCCAATTTTTTTGTTTTTATCTGACTCTTTAGAACAATCTTTCAATGTTCTATCTAAAGCTTCATAACATAACTTATCAAGCATTGGGCCTTCATCAATGATAGCAATTGACATATTCTTCAAAAACTCTGCAAGATCTGACTGTTTGCTGATATTGCAAATGGAATCTTTTTCAATATTGATGGGGAATTTGAACCTATTATGAGCAGTGCAACCAAAAAATAGAAGTGTTGCAGCAATTCCAGAGGCAGCAGATGTAGCAGCTTGGAGATTGTTCATGATAACCCAGCTTATGACAATATTTAGTAAGAATGTTTTCCCTGTACCTCCAGGAGCATCTAAAAAAATGAGCATTCCTTCATTATTTTTTTGAAGAATTAGTTGTGTAATGGTATCAAATGCATGTAGTTGATCTTTATTAAGTTTTGAAAAGTTCTCATCAAAGAATTCTTTTGCATGTGCCGGAGTGAGATTATTGTCATTGTCATCATCAACAGAACTAAAGCAATCTAAAAGACAGTTTTGTATGAACTGTTCTTTGTCCATATTTGGCAGTGGCAACTGAAAATTTTTGAGTGATTGTTCTTGACAGATCAAAATTGTTTCTAAGTCACAAAGACACGAATTAAATGCATATTCCTCCAATTTCCAATTTTCTTCATTTTCATGAGTTCCATCTTGATTCTCTTTCTCTTCAGATTGATTTGGATTGATAAGAAGTGTATGGTTATCAAATAATGGTGTATATTTGTGAATGTAATCCTCACAAAGCATATTTTTGCAGTACATGAATAATTCAAGGGGATTTCCTACTTCACAATTTATGAGTATAGAACAAAACAGTTTACGAAGACGTTGAACATTTGTTTCAGTTTCATTTGCTTCATTCATGCAGTCAATCCAAATTTTATCATCTTGCACAAGGTTTCTTGCTATTGCTGCTTCTTTAAATGTATTATATGTTGTAGTATCAAATGTTTTGAGATCATCAAAGCTTTTTGGTCCTTTTACATCATTTAGTAGTAATTGTAAGGAATATAATTCTTGTTGTATTGGATGTATGGAATACATTCTTCCAATTTGGTCTGGAATTTGATGTTTTGAGGTTTTCTGTTTTCGTTTGTTCCAAACTCTTGATGTTTTGTTCCACAAATAATACTCTGGGATTTGTCTGTAGTATAAATTGTGAGCAGTTTCATCTGTTTGATTTAATTTGAAAAATGCTGTCAATTGGCTATCTTTGCTCTTTTCTAGTCTTCCTATGGTTTCTTCACATTTGTCTGGATCATAACAAACAATTTGTTGATCTGGCAGGTGAATTGATAATCTACAAACAGTTGGTTTTCTTTTTGCAAGTTCATTTTGTTGAAAACGCCAGCATGCTTCTGCTGGTCCTACATATCTATTTGATTTGTATTCTAAGACGTCATTTTGAATTTCTGCTTCTCCTTCATCAGAAGTATTGCCATTCATATTGTTCTGTTTTGTTTTGATGGCTGTAGCTGCTTGATCAGAGCCTTTACTGATGTATTTTATATGATATTTTATTGCTTTAACGGAATAGCAGTACTCAACATTGATATGACAATTATATTTCCATAAGATACGTAGTTAATTTGTTCTTCTTCCATGCTACATAAAAATTTTCTCCATCTTCTGTTGAAAGCCTGTGATAAAGGGGGTATCCATCTTCTGACAGTTGAGTCTCTGAAATGTAGTCTTTTGGAAAGTTGAATCAACATTTTCCATTTTGACCCTGCATGCAAGCAAGATTAGGATTTTCAGGACCACATGGACCATGTAGCATAAATTTTGTTACAGCCTCGTATATTGGGTTTGGTATAGTATTTCCCTTTTTATCATAAAGAATTTTGTCTGGTATTTCTGCACATATGATTTTGTCAATTTCATTACAAGTCAAATGTTTTTCTCTGTCAAGCCAAATGAAAATATGTGCATGAGGAAATCCTCTTTTTTGAAACTCAATTGAGTGGGTTCTAGCAACTACTTTTCCAAATATCTGTCTTGAACATAAGTCATGAATTAGTTGCTGTTTTTTCAAATTGAATACTCTTGATACAAGGTCAGGTCTTTGCAAAGCAGTTTGATCTTTTTTCAAATAATTTTGTATTTCTGGCCACAGAGGGTTGCATGTCATTGTAATAAAAAAGTGTGGTTTTCCAAATCGTTGAAACAATGCCATAGCATCAAGATATTGCTGATGCATATATCTTTCTCCTCCAGAAAACGATGATGGAAGTGTGACTTTTTTTCAGTTTCCTTTATGCTGTTTATTATGTTAGTTTTTTCATAACATCTTGAAGTCCTGAATAAATTTCTGCACCTATTTCTTTTTGATTCATTTCAATATATCTCAGTCTAGCTAACTCAGATTTTGCAAAGTTATTAACAATGAATTGTTGCCCTATGCCATTGCCTTGTAGAATTTGACTTGTAATTTTGTCTCTGTCCATGAGCATAAAGTTGCAGTGTTGAAGAACAGTGTGCGGTAATTCATTATGCCAACCATCTTGACCATCAGGAAAGAGTAAGGGATATTGAAGAGGATCATAGGCTTTGTGATAATCTGGTATAGTCTGTAACCCACTTGTATTATGCTTTGCTCTATAGTTGAAAGCAACTTGTCTTTCTTCATTTGCAGTAATAGAGTTTGGCAATAAAATGGCAATTTCTTTCACTGTTGGAGCATTTAGACGCTGTTTATGAACAAACTCTTCTGCAGATTCATTGGCATGGAATGATAGTTTTACATCCCATATTTTATTTTTTAAATGAGTTTCAATGTATTCTTTAACTCCCATGTAAGATTCTAAATATTTATTCCCAGCACTTTTTAAAGTTCTGTGAAGTATTTTGAAAACTGTTTCATATGTATTTCTTTCTTTCTTTGGTATGTCCTGAAAATGTTGCATTCGATAAAATGTTGCATCATCTTTTCCATAAAAATATGCTTGCACACATTTTGGTCTTTCTCCTTGACTGGGTGATAATGGTCGAATTCTACGTAGTAGTTGACCACATGCAGTAACCATTGCATCCATTTTGTTGACTCTTGTTCTCCATCCCTTTTCTGTTGCTAAAGATGACATTGCCATGGCATTATTGTACAATCTGGAATGCTTTCTGAAATGTTTTGCAAGATAATCTTCCTCATTGCTGTAAAGGTTTTCAACATCACGTGTTAAGTGGTAGTCCAATATACCATTTATTTTTCCACTGCAGCAGCAAAGAGACCCAAAATAATAAGTAATTTTGCCATTTTCTTCTGTATATTTGTTTTGTATTTTGCCTTTGAATCCTTTTCCTTTACAAAATCTGCATTCAAAGTTCATTTCCCCAAGATTACTGGGTGTATCCCTACTTTTTTGGAGCCTTTCAAAATCATCAAGTTCATTACTGATATAACCTTTTGGTTTTATTCTTTTCTTAATTTTTTTACTTTTTTTGTATTTTTTCTGCTTTTTCGCAAGTATGGTTTTCTTGTCAGTTTGATATTTTTTCTCTTCTTTGCTGTCTCAACCTCTTTTTGGTCATTATACTTTTTCCTCTTTTTTGCTGTGATTTCTCTTCTTTGCTCGCTATACTCTTTTCTTTTTTTTGCTGTAACATCTTCTCTTTGCTCTTTATATTTTTTTCTCTTTTTGGCAGTTATAATTGATCTATCCACGTTATATCTTCTTTTCATATTTTTCTTGATAGTTGTTTTATTCTCTTTGTAATTTGTTTGGTTCATTTCTTTTTTATCTTTTTTGAAATCAGTTCTAAAAAATGAATTTGCATGACATTTAATTTGTATGGCATCTCGTGTTGGAATATTTTGAGCAATCTTTACCCAATTATTCTCATGAATTCGGAATTGTTCCATAAATAAAGAGTGCTCTTCTGGAATCCATTTTCCTTTGTTTTGCTTTTTCTTTCCAGTTCTATTTTTACCTAAACTGTTATTACTGTTGATTTTAGTACAGTTGTTGCAGCTACCATTTTTTATATTGTTACTTTCAGCAATAGTTTTACTACTTGTTTTGTGATCATCTAAATTAGTTTTTGGTATAAATTTTACTTTAGTTTTAGTTCCATCTTGATACATTATTTTATGACACGTCTCATAACAGTGCATAATTTGCTCTTTCTTTTTCAAAAATGTGTCTGTTCTCATGATTGTTTGTATTGGTGGATAATGTGCAATTGAAACAGATAAATGAAAGAGACTAAATGCAATAAAAAGAGTACTTTGCCTCATGTTGATTAAGTGATATTGTTGAGTGATGGTCAACCAATGACCAGTGATGTTGATTTATAGTCCGAACGTTGCGAATGGCGAAGTTGATATGATTTGTCTCTTCAGAGGTCGAATGCGTTTTGTCAAAAACCATTTAGGCTTGGTGTTATTGTTGAGTTTCGGTTGACTAATGACCAGGGATATTGTCGATTTACAATCAGACGCCGCGAATGACGAAGTTGATAAAATTTTTGAAGGTACGATGAAGACGTGAGCCATCGATTAAGAATATTAGTTTGAGCTTGATTTCCAATAATAACGACTAAAGTGAACGGTCGTAAACGATCTGACAGCAACAATTCGTGAAGGTGTCAAAGTTTTTAAAAGAATGGTATCCAGGGTGCAATAGTACTTACGATGAAGAAGGGAGCTTAAATAATGACGACGATGATAATTTATCACGTCGAAGTGAACGGTCATGAGCAACGGCGACAGATTGAAAAGTCAGAAGCGACGTTGACAGCAGCAGCGATGTCAGCAGTGGTGGCGGTCATGGAAACAAGTCGGTGTTTTAAAGTCTTTTCAAGGCAGCTAATAGACGTTGAAACAACGTTGAAACATCAGCAGCGATTGTGACAGCAACGGCGATGGAATTAACGGCGGCGACAGATTGAAAAGTCAGAAGCAATGGTGACAGCAGCGGCGATGGAATTCACAGTGGTGACAGATCGAAAAATCAGAAGCGATGGTGACAGCAGCGTGGCTGGAAGTGGCGATGACAACAGCAATAGTGGTGGTTGTGGTAAGTTGGTGTTTCCTTTGTTGTAGTGTTTAGTTTTCATTTTATGAGAGGATGTGGGGTCTGGGAGGATCTGGGATAGTGTGAGATGAGGCTGGATGGAATGAGCGAGGACTCAGCCAATACATAGTAGTAGTAGGCAGGTAGCATCTCTAGTGTACCATAGCATCATACTACTACTACTACATACTAAGTATGGTATTAATACTAACTGTATCGCCCGTGAATTTTAGCAGAATTTCTTAGAATGCTAGGTACTATTTAAAGACTGTATTCTTTTGACTGTCATTACTTGAAAAGTATTTGTGTTTCCATTATCTCAAGTCATGAAAATGATGTAATATACCAAGTTATGACATCAGTAGAAAACTTTTATAGCGTCACATGTATAATACAGTTTGCGAAATGATGAAAAACACAGCGGTTTCGCGTCACCATAAAAAATACTCTTTCATTTACGTTTTCCTTTAATCCCATCCATGGGTATACATTTTCACTATGACGTCATTTACAATGTGATTATTTGTTCCAATCCTAACCAGATGCTCAATATGAGAACTTTGGAGCATCATAGTCAGATGTTTTACATCGTAATATCTCAATTTTTTATGACTGACAGCATCATGACCATGTTAAGAATCAAAGATTTAAATAATTTACTCCCATGTTATTCCTTGAGGAATGATCTGGGGAGGAGACACTGAAGGAGGAGGAGGAGGAGGAAATCTCGACTGCTCTGCTTTTTTATTAATTAGATGGGTATGTAGAAGATGGTTCATACAACTGTAATGGTGTTTTGAATCATGTAGGATATCACCGCAGAAATGAGTGTTTTTTAATCAAAGGAGTCACTTGACATAGCCATCAGCTTCTATGCATCTGCCACCAAGTGCATTTTGTCACTGTTGAATGGCATTGATTGACCAACTATAGCCCAAGAGAAGGCTGATTACAGGATGGATTTATTTGGTACCATCTGCTCATCAACTAAAACCAGTATTCACATTGCTAACTGTGTCTGATTGAACCAATCTCACACATGGTTGGTTGTGGTAATGTTCATTGTGACATATTTAAAACAAGCTCACAACATGTGTTGCTGTCATTTTGTTGTGAAAATATGCTGGTAGAACCATGGTGTCATAAATCATTGAAAGCTAATGACAAAAATGAATCAAATTAGATTATCAGTCGCACTTAATCATGGTATTTGAATTAAAAGGTTGAGTTTATGTAGAAAAGGAGATTTACTAGTACTCCCTCCTGCCTATTGTCTTTTTGCAAGTTGGATCTTGGTTCCCTCTTTGAACTCATTTTCGAGATATACTTCTTCTTGCCTATCAACACCTATCATGAAGCTGCAAAATATTGAAACAAAAGCAGCAAAAATCAAAATCTGTGTATAAAAAAATGAATTTGGATTTAAATGTGTAAAATATGTTTACTGAGTCACAACAACAATATAAATGCACTCTCTTTCAGGACTAGTTTTCTTGATTGTATGTCATGTACAATGACCAAAAAAAGAGAAACACTTGCTCCAGTCAATAGATTTTGTGCTTTTTATATGCAAACTTAATATTTTCTAAAGAAATCTATTGTGCTTCTATTCCCAGTTGGTTTTGTACACAAAGAATTGCCCACTGATCAATTGTTTTAGTATTGATAATTAGTTTAAAAGATTTTTTCTTGTAATTGAATTCTTATTACAAAATAAGGATTTACAAAAGGGAGGAGATAGTGAACTGTTTTTGTGGTGATATAATGTAGAACATTCAAAGAAATATCACTGACAATATATCTACACTCATTGTGGGAAATATTATTACTCAAAAGTGATGAGAACTTATTCATGAAGAAGGGAGGTTCATACTAGGCAAATCTGAAAATGTAATGCAGCATCAGTGGAACTTCATAGAATCATTCATTCTGGGTGATACTTTGTTGTTGAACTCTGTGTTGTTTAAAGGGTTGAAAATAACATCACATTAGTATATCAAATATGAACCAGAAGACAGTCTGCATTTTATCATGTTAAGATAGTGCAGTACATCTTCCTTTAAAGCAGTTGGTATAACAATTACAGAGGATATTCATTGTTTTATTTTTTTTATTTTTTAATTTCAGATTGAGAAAAAATAACTCTAATTAAGATTGTGTTTTGTGGGACAGAGACTTCAAGAAAATCAATAATACCCTATAGTGTGAAAGATATTGTTAGTTGCTTGTGAATGCATGGAATAAAATTTATTTAACATGTTTTACATTTTTTTATAATTATGAATGAAAGTGTTCATGTAATCCATGACTGCCAGTGAGGAGACAGATTTTGGAATTTATGAAATTTACTTCACTTTGGATCCAACAATGATTTCAGTCTTTATTTCATAGTATGTTTTGTTGATGATGTAGAGAGAAATCAATATATCCGCAGCTGGAGCAAAACTAATAAGTATGTAGTGTGGATATCTGCAAAAGACTTGACATTGATGACAACAACATGATAAAAATGGCAATGTGATTGAATTACATTGCATTGATTTGGATATTATGGCATGACAATATATTTGACATTTGCTGAGCTGGATCTAATTTTTTGTGATTAAACCAATATAGATAAAAAATTGAGCTGATGTGTGGACACATTGCTAGAAATCAGCAGCAGGTAAGTGATTGAAGAGGAGGAGGTAGTATTGGCTCAAGTAGTGCACAAATATCACTTGAATTTTATTTTCATAGGTATTGCATTTTTTATTGATAAAGCATTTTTCTTTGATATGTTTATATGATACAATGCACTCTTAAAGAGACCATCTGGTTTTTATTTCATATTTTTTATAAATAATATGTGTACAAAACATATATTTGATTCTGTTCAATCTATTGGTTTTTGCCCAGAAAACAGGGTGCATACAATAAATAGCAAACAGTTACAACTAACTAACTATACAATAAATTACTCTCTCTGGTCTTCAGTAATTTTATCTAAACTTTCTGGTATTTTTCGGAAACATTTCTTATGCCATTTGGTAAAATTCAGGCATTTTCCTGAAAGTAATCATCATCCATGCCTTTGAACCAACCATACCTCTGCAATATTAGATGTTGATCTTTTCAAATTATTTTCTTTGATTTCTGAGAAAATGAGGATGAATTTGATAGTCTTTAAATTTCAGTATTGTAAAAATATTTCCAGCTCCAAACTATTTGTTTCAATTTTTGGAAATATTTTATACTCACTCTGCATCATTTACAAGTTAGGAATGGGTTTGTTTTTAAACTAATGTCCAAGCATCATAGTTGAGAAACAGGTGGTTTGTTTCCTTGTAAAATGATGGAACATATCATACTTTTCCAGATAGGAGTACAACTTTTTATTTTGCTTCTATTTATGGGGACTCAAATTTCTACCAAAAACACTCAGCCTACACATTTGTAACCTTCCTCACCCTAAGACATTAGTATAATATCCTCACTCAAATCATGTTATCTAAGTCCAAAGAGTTACAAAAATGTAATGTGTAACAAAGCAATCATCTAGACAAAACAATGGACTAGTAGTTATTTACAAAAATATCCCAGGAAATTGTTGCTACAACAGAAAAAGTTCCCTCAGATATCTGACTTTTGGTTGTTAGCTCTAAAATAAAAAGACGCGAATTTGAGCCATCACCAGACTCATAAGCATTCCTTGTCTTTCAACTTGTTTTCTTTATCTGATTATCACATTAATTTCTAGATTTGGTTACTCTTCTATATAATTTGGGGTAATGAGAATGTCACACCATCAGCTCTACCAAAAACCTAATGGTAGAATGGAATAAACAATTCCACATTTTCACTTCAATTGAGGCAGAAACATCACTAGTTGCTTTTATGCCTGTTTAGAGTAACATCATTAGGATTCATGAATAAACCTAAAGTATTTTAGAAAGATTCATGCCCTATGGATGTGATTCTGTTGTACATCTATTGTTCTCAGTTCAATAATAATATTAAACCAGATAGATGACTTTGTGTCTTCCCAAAGGATTTTGATTTTGATAAGACCAACTTATAAGTACTTTGTGTCATTAATAAATAGAAATAGACCTCAAAACAATTCTAGAAAACATCCTAAAAAAGATCCTGGGAAAGATTGTAGAAAAGATCCTAAAAAACATGGAACATAGCAAAGAAAATAACATAGAATAAAGTCTAGAAAAATGGAAAACAGCCTAGAAAAGAGCTGAGAAAGGAACACCAAGCAGAGCCCAAAAAACTAGAATAAAATAATCTAAAAAGTAGAAGAGATCAGAAAAGATGTTGGGAACAAACCTTGGCAAAGTTGATTTCAAGAAAAAAAAACAGATAAAGAATAGGCAAGAAAGGTACCTACAAGAAAAGATTACAAGAGAAAAATTTGGGAAGAGAAAACCCTAGGAGAAAACACTACTCCTAGTAAATGGAATCCTAAATCAAGTTTAACTTGAAAAACCAATATTAGAAAAAGAAGCTTAGAAGAATAAAAGCTAGATAATAATTTAGAAGATAACTAATAAAAACCTTATAAACCAGCCAAAAAACAAGAAGAGAACCAAAAGAAAAAGAGAGAGAACCAGAAAAGAATTTAGAAAAGACTGAGAAAATAAGGAAACATAACAAAAAGGGAAGAGCCTAGAAAAGAAACTGTGGTAATAGAAAAGAACCTGAATCTGATCCTAAAAATCTAAAAAATTATCTGGAAAAGATTCTAGAAAAAGATCTAGAAAAGGACACAGAAAAAGGCCTAGAAAAGGACCTTGAAACAGAATCAAGAAAAGAACACAGAAAAGAACTTAGAACAGGAGGTAGAAAATATTCTAGAACAGATCATAGAACTAGAAAATATCCTAGAAAAGATCCTGGAAAAGATCCTAGAAAAGTTCCTAGGAAAAAACACAGAAAATGCCAATAAAATAGTCTAGCAAAGATCCAAGAAAAGAAAAACAAAGAAGAACCCAGAAAAGAACCCAAAGAATAAACTAAAAGAAAACAAGAATCTAGAAAAGATGAAAGATCTCAGACTTTTTGGAAACTCACCTTGGTGATACTGTTTTTAAAGAAGAGAACCTCAAGAAAAGAATGAACAAGAAAGGTATCTTCAAGAAAGAACACACAAGAAAAATATGGAAGGAAAAATCAAAAGAGAAAAAAGGTTGAGAGAAAATCCTAGATTCAAAGTAACTAGAAGAGTAATATTAGAAGAAAAGAGTCTAACTAGATAACAGGTTAAAAACGAAGCAACATATAAGAACAAAGACAAAAGAAGAAAACAGAAAAGAGATTAGAAAAGAACCATAAAAATAAGGAAAAACATACAAAAATATTCTAGAAAAGAAGCTTTATCTCAAATAATAATTACAAATAAGATAGAAAGAAACCCGAAAAGAACATAAATGACCCTAGAGAAGAACTTAAAAAAGAACCTAGAAAAGAGATACAAAAAGAGCTACAAAAAGAGCTACAAAAAGAGCTACAAAAAGAGCCTGAAAGATCCTGTAAAAGAGCCTAGAAAAGAACCTCAAGTAATATCTAGAATAGAACTTAGAAAAGAACCTAGAAAAGACATCAAAAGATGCTGGAAAAGATCCTGAAAAATCCCAGAAAATAACCTAAAAAATCCAAGAAAAGATCCTAAACAAAATAGAGAAGAACCCACCTAGAAAAGACATTAAGAGAAAAGTATCTTGAAAAAAAGAAAAAACCAGAAAAGATTTTGGAATAATTCTTGGTAAAATAAATTCCAAATAAAAGAGCCCCAAGAAAAATATAGACAAGGCAAGTTATCTACGAGAAAACATCACAGAAGAAAAATCTGGAAGAGAAAAACCTAGGACAAAAACTCTAGACGAGAAAATCCTAAATAAAATATAGCTATAAAAAGCAAAATTAGAAGAAACAAACCTACAATACAGAAAAATACAAATAAACCTAGAATAGAACAAATAAAAAGACCCGGAGGAATAATCCAAAAAAGAAAAACAAAAAAGAAGATGAAAAAACTAATGAAAAAAGAAAACCCCCAAAAAGTCAAAAACCTAGAAAAGAAGCTCTTAAAGAAAAGAACCTAGAAAAGAACCCAGAAAAGAGCTACAAAACAAATACCATGAAGAACCAACAGAAGATCAATGAAAAGAACTTCAATGAAAAGAATATAGAGAAAATAGAAGAGCCAAAAAACATTTTGGGAACTCACATTGGTGAAATTTATTTGAAAAAAGAACCTCCAGGAAAAGAATGGACAAGAATAATGCTTACAAGAAATGAACACGAAATAAAAAATATAAAAAATAGAAACACTCTAGTGGAGATCATTTCAAATGAAATGTAGTTAAAAATTTCACTAAAAAAATATTGTTAGAAATGATGAGCATAAAAGAAAGAGAACTAGAAACGAACTTAAAAACAATCCATAAAAATAACTTAGGAGGTAAATAAAAAATTATCCGGAAAGGAAACAAGTAAAAGAGAAGGAACCAAAAAATAAAAAAGAAGAGAGCTAAGAGTATATGAAAAACTTTGAAAAAAGAAAATAACCTACTGCAAATCTTACCTAATAGTGATTGGTCTATGTACATGATTTTTTTTCAAACAATTGCTCACTATTTATACTATTTATACTGCCTTTTAGCATTTTTGATGCATAGTTTGAAAACTATTGTTGCAAGATTTGTCACTCATGCTGGCAGACAGGCTGCAATCTACCAATTTCTCAAGCCATTGTCCTCAACCGGTCATTGAAATTTAAGTTTTATTGCAAGGTGCACAAAATTTGACATCATGTTGTGAGTTTAAAGGGAAAATTGGATGGCTTCAAGAGGAAAGAGACAAAAGGTTGGTGAATCACACCCACACATTGGTGGGAAACTAGTTCTACCTTGTATGTTGATTGACAAGTAACAAAGTTCAGAACAAATTAAAAATAAATAAAAAAATCCACACATTCCTATAAATTTTTTGAATTACTTGCTATTAAGTGTATGAAATCATTAGGTAATAGTCAAGGTAGAAAAGAAGCTAGAAAAGAAGTTAGAAAAGAAGCTAGAAAAAAAACAGAAAAGAAGCTAGATAAGAACCTAGAAAAGAACCTAGAAAAAACAAGAAAAGTTCCTAGAAAAGAACATAGAAAAGTTTTTGGAAGGAACCTAGAAAAGAGAACCTGAAAAAGAAATTAGAAAAGTTCCTATAAAAGAACCCAAAAGAAGAGAACCTAGAAAAGAACCCAGAAATGAAGTGATAAAAGAATCTAGAAAAAAACATAGAAAAGAAGAACATAGAAACAAAGCAACTATAAAGGTTGTAGAAACAAATTCAGAAATGAATCTAAGAAGAACCAAGAAAAGAACCTAGAAAATGTTTACTTCTGCTTATTTGTACATGAGTGGTATATAAATACTTATGTAAAGGTAGGTTTATGACTGAAAAGGTGGCTGTAATATTGATGGAGTTACTATTGTAGAAGTAAGAAATTGTCAAGTGAACAATAATTATCAAACCCCAAACCCATCACGGACAGTTGATTCTCACCTACTAGTCCATGAAAGATTTGATAAATCTTTTTGATGAAAAAAATAGAAAAACAATTTTCAGGTGAAAAAACTAATGTCAAGAAATCCTTGAAAATAATATTTACATTGCAAGTAGAATATGTACTTCTATGTTAAGATATTATGGGTTTTTTAGGCACCACAACTAATTTATGCATCTCTTTTAACCTCTAGAGGTTTACCAAACATTGTTCAGTTAGCATCACTACTATTATTGTTTTGTTTTGGAACAGTCATCAGGGAATACATCATTTTTTACTTGGTAAATCTTTTTACAAGACAATGGCAATTGAACCACTTGATACAAGAATCATGATTTGAGGCATTTTCTTGGAGACTTGGGTGGAGGAAGCAGAGGAGCAGATATGAGCATGTCTGGCTCTAGAGGGTTTATGGAATGCCAAAAAGAGAGCTGTAAGCACATTGTGTTGATTCTGTGGGGAGTAACTTGTGTGATGCTATTCATGCTTTGGGTTTGGAACAGAATCATGAGTTTCAGAGAAAATGATCAATAATCAAAAGTTTTTCAAAGGAAAAGTTTTGAATATAACGTATGCAGCAAAAGAGGTCATCATTCCAGAAAGTTGCTACTCAAAACCAGATGTTCACTCTTATTTAGTCACATATGATACAATTTATCCAGATTGAAATGTCTCTTCTTGATGGTGGATTATATATTTTTTTGAAAAATGATGGAATCATTGACTATTGAATATACTGGAAGTGCCAAGATATTGATGAAGACACATTTTTTCTGGATTTGTGACTTTCTCTGGAGAATGTTTGTGGCTGGAATCAGTGACTTTGGGAAAATATTGTAGGTTGTAGGGTGAAAGTTATCTTGTTGGGGAAGATAGACTTCAAAATGAATTTCATTGCAGGGATTTGGAAATCCATTACTGGGTACAGTGATGAGGTTGAAGGTACAACAACCAAGTGTGAGTCTGTGCTTAGAGATCAGGTGTGTGCTGAATCTGTTGCTCTTGCAGAATTTGTGATAATCAAAGGATCCCAAGGCATTGGAAATCAAAAAAATTGTGAATGAAGAGTCTCCACTTATGACATATCAACAGTTTTACATGGAAGAAATCATATAAATTATGTGCAGATGCACATTGTGGATTGTTCCACTTAATGTTTGTTTTGGAAATGAAAAAAGGGGAAAAATACTAGCCATCAAAGAACAGGTGCAGTGATATTTTATATTTATTGTCATCCCATTTCTTATTTCTTTTGTTGTCACTCTTAACAATGAAGCTAAAAAAACTATGTATTTGTTGGTCAAGATGAATTATCCAAATGTCAAGCTTGAACAAAGTACAAAACACTACTGAGCAAAAATGAGCTTCATTTTGATGCTGGTCGAGGCAATATTATTAACTTGGGTGATTACAGTTGCAGAGTACCAGCACCAGGTACCAGACTTAAACCAAAAATGAATTTTAGTATCATAAAATTTTGTGTGACAATCCATTTGGTGTCCATTTGTAGGCAGATATTGAGAGGCCCCTTTGTACCAAGCTGGGGATGGTGGATGTGATGTGCCTTTGTTATTTGTTTCCCCTCTCAACAGCACATAGTGACCCAATTCCCTCTACAAACTGTTGGTACTTACACCACCAAAAAAGGATCTCTCCTTATTCCATTTCCTAAGCATGAACATATAGAACTGATACCAGCTCTATAGTTCTTGTTCAATATCTTAAACTCCTTTGCTGTCTGTATCAGGGACTCCCTACCATGCACAAGCTATTAACAACATTGCTTCTATCCAATAGAAAGCAAAAGTCAAATAAGAAATCAGCTATTGTTGAAGTTGAATAAAGATCAAGATACCAAAATCTACCACCAAATAAGTTACAATTGTGGCAAAGTCAAGCACACAGTGCAAGTAGATCACCAGTTATGAGTCAGATGATGGTTACATAATATGAAATTCATATCCACACACAACTCCATATTTCCCTAGAAAAGCTAAGTTGTTCAAAATTGGAGATAAGTGCAAATGTTGTCAACTTTCCTGTATTTGTTGTTTCTTTAGCCGATTTTGTGTGGCATCCTCCAAATAATCAGTTTTGCCACCACCTTCTCCACCTACTAAAATGTCTTTTCCAAATAAAATCCAAAAAAAAAAGACAACGATAGGACAATGAAAACATGTCATTTGAAAACAGTGCTTTCTGCCATTTGTTTGACCCACAAGATAACAAAACAAATAGTAAATAGTTTTAAAACACCAAGAATGCCAACATTAAGTAGCATTGGAGCCCTCCCCATTATTTGAATCACCAAAATAATAAACAGTTGTCTTTTCTAACAGTGCAAAAATTTTTGGGATAAAAGTTTAATATGATTGGATGACCACAAAGATTCTGAGAAGTTTCCAGAAAATTTTTACAATACACTGTTGTTTGTAAGGTATTAAAACATCTTGTAATGGTCAATGGTATTAAAATTTTATTGTTGATGAAAGGGAGAAAATCTTTATGCTGATGTAAGTCATGCACCCTGTTAATCATAGAGATCATTTTGAAGACATGCCAAAATTATGCTTTGGGTTTTTAGTTGCTCCTCCAATGCAAGTTAAGAGAAGGATTGAGGCAAAAGTGATGGAGTCAATGCACTGGTACCATGTGTAGAGGAAGATGACAATTTAACACCAATGCTAGAAATGCTTCTCATAGATGGTGCTGCCTGAGGCTCTATAT
>JALLOT010000954.1:0-16878 GCA_036939595.1 Thalassiosira livingstoniorum
CCACTGTCTCCCTGTTTTTTTTTTTTTTTTTTCCTTTTTTTCCTTTTTTCCTTTTTTCCTTTTTTCCTTTTTTTCCTTTTTTCCTTTTTTCCCTATTTTCCTTTTTTCCTTTTTGTTTTTCTTTTTTTTACTCAATTCAGCGATGCGAATACCACAGCGACACGAATTAAATCAAAATGCCGATTTTTTTTTAATCACACGACACCACAATTCCGTTCCATGAGGTTCCATGGTTCCATCGTGTTCCATGCTGGCCTGCCGTGTGAACAGGTGTGAACAGGGCGGGGTGCGTGTGCAGTGATGAACGTGTCCAATCGAAAAAAGCATTTCCGCCTCGCTCCATCCATCCTCCATCCGCAGAGCGAAGGCACTCGTCTTGGCTGGGATCATTGAAGAGACAGCAATGCAATGGTGGAAACACAGCAAACTCAAAACGGAATTGTAAGTCTACACTGTGGGGATAAGATCATAAGCACCCGAAGCGAAGACACCAATGTTTTGCCTACGATGGACACCGATGATGGCATCAACTCCGATTCAAATGACACGATGTGCATAAACGAGAAGGCAGAGGAGGAACTTCACGCCAACACCGGCAATAGTACTATAATTGACGATGATGATATGAATGGATTAACCGATACGTTCATCGACGATGTTGCTCTTCAAAGCCAGCCCCGCGTTGATAGTGAATCAGATAAAAACAACGTCGCCGAGATGGATAGCAACAGTAACGTTATCGCGAAACGTGGAGTTTGTGCATGCAACATTGACGCTAACGGGATCGAATATGAGGAAGGCGATATACTCATTAGTTGCAGCAAACCTTGTTCATGCTGCTCATCAAAAGAAGACGAGGGCATGGAGGAAGTTGGCTCACCTGATTCTGCAATGACATGCATTGAAAAAATTGAGTCAGACGCTTGCCCAGTCGTAGACAGTGCAGATGGGGCTGTTTCCAGTGCAAATGATGCAAATGTACATCAGCCGTTAACCGGTGCTATCACCGAGAAGACTCATGCTTCTTTCGTTTGCCCTATTTGCCTGTGTGATAATGATCACACTCCCGGCGCCGAAATAGAAATGGACAAACTCATCTCAAGGTATTTTGCTGAAGGCGAAGTTGAAAATGATTTGGATCATGATGTTGGCGACATCGATGGAATTCTGTCACAGACACCTAACATAAGCCCTGAACTCCAAGGTACACAAGATGGGGTGGATGCCTTATTTGAAATTACAACTTACGAGCTTAACTCCTGCAACCACAGATTTTGCTTCACTTGCCTATTTGCCTACATCCAATCAAAGTTAAAGGATGGGGCTCTGAAAATACCTTGCTGTCATCTGGAGGTGCCGGATGGGGACGAGGTGGAAAAGATTTGTAATGTTCAAATTGAGGAGAAAGATATCTATCGTGTGGTCCACATGGACTTATGCAATAGATCTTCGCCGTCCGACCACGAGTCACAAAAGAACGATCCCAATGACAACGTCCACAATTCTGAAGAAACAGAAGGTAATAGTCTTCATCCTCTGTGGTTGAAGTACCAAAAATTGAAATTCGATGACCAATGGAAAGATTCTTCAAGAAGATGCCCTAAGTGTGATGAGCCACATTTATTTGATGTTGAGTCCATGAAGCGGCATGAGAAGATTTTTTCGGCTGAAAACAATGATTCTATGTCAAATCGATACAATAAACCAAAAAGAATTAGAGGTGGTTCTAGGAGGAGAAACAGAGGTGGTCTTGAGCTATTTCTAGGTGTCAGTGGTGCTGGACAACAAAACAATACAACTACTGTGGGAGAGACAAAGTCTTCTGTTGTTGACGGTGACACTGCCTTGGGGCAGAATAGCTTGTCAATATCTGTTGATGAGGTCTCATCCGATTCTGCCGCAATTCCCTTATCGCATGTAATGAAGACGGATGGCGCCAATGAATTTGTAGGTGAAGAAGCTGATATTGAGACCGGTCATGCTCCTGCTTTATCGCAATGTGGGCGTGAAGAAAGTGGAACTGATACCAAGTTACAGCTGTCAAACAACCCTGTAGTAAAGTGCCAGAAATGTGCCACCGAATTTTGTTACTTTCATTCCAATGCCCATCCCAATGAAGGCTGTGCATCTTACCACAAAAAGACCCTTGATCTTGAACGGGTTAACCATGAATACGCAAGGCGCACCCTTCATGTTAAACCCTGTCCAAGTTGTGGGATATCTGTTTCCAAAGAAGGTGGTTGTAACCAGATAAAATGTGGCAATTGTGGGATTCATTTCTGTTGGCTTTGTCTTACGATTGTGGATGATGGGGCATTTCCTGAACATTTTCGATGGTGGAATCTTAATGGGTGTCCGAACATGCAATTGGATGAGAGCGAACAGCCCTTGGGCTGCACTCTTATTATGGCAAGAATATTATCAGTTTTGCAGTTGATCGTATTGGGGATTCCTGCTCTTATCATGGCTGGATTGAGTCTCATCTTCTGTCCTTGCTTGGTCCGAGGTTGTGGGCGAACAACCAGAGAGAAAGCTGTCAATTGCATTTCCTTTTGGGGTAGTTTTTTATCTACGTTACTCATATTGCCTTTCACTTGCATAGGTGAGTTCCATCATGCCTTACTTTATGCCCTTTCTTTTACTTCACAGAACGTCTTTCTCACAATTACTTCGTATCTGCATTATGTGATACCACACCAGGTATGATTTTGATATCGGCACTTTACTTTTTCCTGGCGGGGCTGTTATTTCTTGTAAAAGTTTGCACCACACCTACTCAACAAAATTCACCACCAAGGGAGGAAGCTAGAGCTGCTGATTTAAGAAATAGTATTGGTAATTCTGATTTGATTCGCGAGTTGGAAAGCATTTTTGAGATGATAGAGGAGGGTCGACAAGGTGATAGACAAGAAGAAAGAATTGATGACATACAGGGTGTATCTGAAGATCTATGAGAATCGGAATATTAAGTGTTTTCATTATTGTACAGATATGGAAAGTAGATGCTTTCCCAAGCTATTAAATCATTTTTCAAAAAAAAAAACAATTTTAAGCAGTTTTAAGGTCATTTTTAATCTTTTGTTCTTCTGTATCCTACCTAACAGTCACTTACAATCCTGATTATGTTGTATCTCCACTAGTGCAAAAACAATTGAAAAAATTCGCTGGTAACTTTCAATCTTCTTTTTTGACGTGCAAAATTGGAAAGGCGTGACTGAGAAGTGTCACAAGCCAACAGCTAAAATTTATGTCATAACTTCTTGCAAGGATAAATGTGCGATCTTTTGCAAAGCTGATCTGCTGAGATCGAAGTGACAGAGAGAAATTTATTTTAGATCTCATCGGCCCAGTTCTTTGCTTGGCTAGAGCAAACCCCAATTATCAGACCCCATAATATTGTTACTACAGCATATGCGACTCCATCAAACTTGAAAATGATTGGGTCAATCAATGCCAGTAGCTCTAAAATGAAGGTAGCAAATGTGCTTAGAGAACCAGCGAACCCTGCAATTATTGACTTCAACACAATGCTTTCTTCAGGGCCTGGGTTTCCTGCTAGCCAAGAACCAAGACTACCACTCAACGCACAGCTGAGCATGTTGCAAGCGAAGGTACCCAGTGGGAATCCCTTTTTATTATATGCTTTGGTCAGTTTCCATCTCGCAAGGCACCCAAATGGAGTAAATAAAAGGCTGATCGAAAATTGCTGATGCTTGGGAAAGAAAATGATAGCTGAGCACAACGAGATGAACGTCATTACAAAGACCGATGTTGCAATAGCCCGAACAGATGCAACTTCTCTATTCAAAGCTGTTTCTTTTGGACCAGAAATATTTCTAACATCTGCAGATCTTTCCCTCGCTGATTCACCATCTGAGATGTCACTATCAGACCCCCGTATCCTAATTCCATATCCCCTTTTTTCATCCCGTTTGGACTCGCGCCTGCACCTCCAGACAAAAAAATATATTGCCAGATGTTGGCCAAATCTGTAGCTTATAATTCCAAGTTGAATTCCAATCGTGTAGCCTACTATGGCTGTGCCAACTTTCCCTGACTTAAGCAGATTTATCATGGCAGAATTCCAGCTTGAAAATGTGGAAACAGCTCCACAAAATCCAACGCGTAAACCTTCGCAGCGAGGCAAAAGACGAAAATTGCAATTAGGATTGAGCATGTCGTATCTTTTTCAACAGAAAAAGACACATACACTCACCGAGTAAAATGTCGTGTTTCATCTCCTCGGCTGATGTCCCTACATCCCAGCCATCAGCAATATTTAGTCTGCGAAAATGATGTATCTGAGCAGAAACGGAATGGAACATTTCATCAAGTTCTTCTTCGATCGAGGTGATAATCTCGCCAGGAATTCGCGTGGTCCTCTCATTCTCGGTTCGTGATGACTGCAATGATGGATGATGTTCTTGTTCCTGAGAACTTTGAGGGATTTCGTGTGGCACGTTACTATTTGCAGACACATTGGGCGATACTGTCACATTTCTGTCGATGTCACTACATTGACCAGATGCTTCCCCACTTGCTGGAAGCTGCCTGGTTGCACTTCCTCCTCCAGATTCTTCATCGCTATCACTATTCAAATCTCCAATTTCAAACTGATCGTTTGGGACTGATGAATTGTTTTGAAATAATCTTTCTCGGTCATTTTGACGAGATTGAAGTGGTTGAAGATCAACAGATAAAGAGCGTCGATCTAATTCATTACGACCAGCCGATGATGAATGATGTCGATAATGTTCCCTTAAAAAAGCACAAAACCGTCAACATTAAAAAGAGTACAATAAATATGCGAACAATACCATTTGCTTACATCACGTCCACATCCTCCTTCTTTGCTGGAAAAAACACAAGACTGGGGCTTGCCAATATTCTGCGCGTCAAAGCACGAAGCTGGACTTCTCTAATTTCATCCTCGCCGTTTTTCTCTGCCCCAATCCGAAATTCCTCGTCTAAACCTAGCAAGCCAGCAATTGATGGGCTATCTTCAGACTCCACGCTTTGCGCAGGGGACATTAAGTGGTTGACGTCCCTATTACCAATACTAGCGGATGTGTGATACAGCTGACGAGGAGAGGTTGCAGATGGGTTGCTTCGTCGCGGCGAAGACAGATTTGAAATGGAAATAGCTTGAGATGAATTTTGGTCACTTTCGCCAGAAGCAACATTTCTGGAGTGCCTATTACTCCGCCTTCTATGCAAACCAAGAGATGACGGAGATGATTGAAAGTCTCTGACAGGTTCATCCGCTGCATCGATGCCATCAGAAGGACCAGAAAGTTCTAAATTGTTACCACCATGTGTGCTACTGTTGTTGCTATGCAAGTTGCCATATCCCCGAGCTCGGTTTATCCCAGCCCTACCAGCATCAACCACTCCCCTGCAAGTGCATACAAAGAATTGAGTACCAATAAAAATCATGGACATGCATGCTAGAACTGACAAAACCAGTATAATGACCAGAAGAGCAGATGGGATCAAATTGTTTGTTACCACAGAGTGCTTCACTCTCACCTGTAGGCACCCTTCCCCAATTCTAAAATACTCCTTCCTTCACCATAGGGATTGGCTCCTCCAAAAATTTTGGATTGAACAATGCCCATTGCATCACTGTACTATTGAGAATGGCAGCAATGGGTTTGAGAATAATCGATTTTTTTATGAAAGAAAATTGAAGAAGACACGGGTAGATTTTGATTCCAACAGTCTCATAGATGAGCCAACAAATAACGATGATGAATTTGTTGTCACTGTCCCAAAATTTTTGCGTATTTCTCTTTACACAACACCTCTATATGACAACATATAACGATCCATTTCATCCATAATAGATTGCGGTACATTATACTTCTAAAAACACACAAAGCAATGACTTGAAACTCACCGTCCACTACACAAAATCCCCATCAAAAAACAGCTCCAACAATTCAATGGTAAATTCGTACTCAATGCCGAATCCTCACTAAAAACTCCACCCAACTCTAGTCGAAACCAGGCTGCAGAAATCATGCGGAACACAATGCCAACAATTGCAAAGAGAGATAAAATGATGATGTCGTCGTAGGCCCGCCAAAACTTTTGGAGGGTGAGTTGTTCTTCGTGAGAGTGTTGTTGTTGCTGTTGATATTGTTGGTTTTGGTTGCCATTCTGATTTTGTCGTCGCGTTTGATGATCCGACAGAGAAGAAATGGGATGAGAGGGGGGTGATGCTTGTTGGGAATGAAGTGATCGGGGTGTCATGTCATTTTGAGATTGCCTATGTTGTAGATTCTGCCGATCGGGTGATAATTGCTGAAAGTTGTTTGTATTTTGATTTTGCGTAGAAGGCAATGAGTGGATGTCTTGGCTAGTTGAATTGGCTGCACTGGTTTCTCCTGTAACCTCTTTGTTGTTGATATCATTTTCTTGGATCATTCTTTGCACTGGTTGCATTTGTCCCATCGCCTGTTGCGAAGTTTGAATGTGATTTTTCGAAGAAGGACTGGCGTGTGAAACAATATTTGTATCCGGTGATTTTGAAGAAAAAGACGACAAAGATGGAGGGGATCCGCGGGGAGAATGGTGTGGAGACGAAGGAGAGGACGTTTGTTGGTGATGCGACATTGAAGATGCCACACTACCAGAATGATTGGGCCATGGTCCTATCTCACTTTGCATTGGCAGATCATGCTCCGCAAAAGAAGCTTGAATTTCATGAGATCGACTTCTAGATGTTGGCGTCATGGGAGAAAGAGATGAGGTTGAAATCACGGGTGATGATGAGTTTCTCCTTTTTGTTAAAGGACTGGAGGTAAATTTGTCATCAGGAGAACTCATAACGTGAACGTTTCCATCGTCATTGTTCGCGTCATTGTGCTTCGATGGCAGTGGAGAACTTGGGATTCTATCACTTGGTGTGGATTCCATTTTTATTCAATGATATGAGCTGTAGCGTGAAAAGTAACATAAATTGCCATTGATAGACACGTGCAGACGAGTGAAATTGACCACCTGCCCCTGATCAGGTGATCAGGGGNCTGATCACCTGATCAGCCACCTTCGACCTCGTCCGCCACTTCAAAAAATACTTAGTACCAAACGTATCACGGCAGTTGTGTTGCATCTGTGATTGGATCCTAACTTCAAAAATTATTTTGGATTCCTCCGGTCTTCAAAAGCTTGCGGTTTGAGCTTTGTTTTGAGTCATGAACATTGCAATGAGACGTTTTTCTTGATGGCATTGTTGACATTAACCATTAACGCTTTGAACCTCTTTGAACTTGAATGACGAGGAGGAGATCATGTTGTATGTACATACTATGTAGTACGAGGTATGGTAGGTACATAAGTAGAAGTAAGTTAAGATCAAGTATGTATGTAGGTAGTTGTATTGTACGGGTTATTATTACTAGGTAGATATAGCTGTATGGTACCATAGTATTAGGTACTCTACTACCACCTATCTATTGTTATTGTATGTACTAGTTGAAGTTGTTGTTTTACTACTATCAAATGGTCATATTTTTGTATTCAAATAACCAACATTCAATTTTTATTTATTACGAGTAGTAGGTGACAATATTTTGTCTCTAATACGAGTATTTTTATTACTAAAAGAACAAAAACTAAAAACAAGAAATTGAAAATTTAGGACGTACAAGGAAAATTACTCTTCCTCAAATTTGATTGCCAGCCAGAAGCACACTAATATAACATGGTTGGAGTGTGGTATGTGGTATAATGTGTGAAGTGGTTCTTAATTTGAATGATCTTCTTTAGTATCATATGTAAAACTTAAAAAATCCTACCAAAGACTCAATACTATTCCTATCATACATAAATAACAATTTAATACAGCCCAAGATATTTTGAGCTTTTTTTAGAGATCCACACTCCAACCCTCTATCATGACATGACCAGATCCATGCTGATGAGCCAAATCTGTCAAAAAACATAAAATTAGAAATCATCATTATTTATTCTTTTCAATCAACAACCACCCATTGCCATCATCATCACTATACCATTCCAATCAACACCACCATGGCCAACAACAAGGAATTGACACCCTGCAGCATCAACATAACCCTCCCATCTCTCCATTGCATCTCCACCAACAACTGCCTTGCTCTGCCTGCTTTCACACAGACACATAGCTCAGAAATTGAATCTGATGATGAGGATAAAGTGGGATGGATGTATGTGAGCTTGATCCTCCTTCTACCTCTGCCCCATCCACAGCAATTGCCATTGCACCAGATTTTTGGGTTGACAGTGATGGTGAGGATCAACTTGATGTTGGTGGTGGTGACTTTCCATCACCTGTTCATTTGTTGGTAGCACCAGTTGCAGATCCATTACAAGTTCATTGCTTATTCCATCCACCTCCAGACCATGTTCTATTGCCCACAAAGCAAACTGCATCACCAGAAAAGAAAAAAATCTTGGTGACCAATAGCTAATGTGTGTCAATGATGAGAGCAACCTGATCCTCTGTTGGATAACACTGTCAGTTGCATTGTATGTCCATTGAATGTTCCACAATCTTCTGATCAAAAGCCTCTGAAATCAAGGTCTACTTCACCTGTGCCATTATCTTTAATGAAAAAACAAAAACAACCTCCAAAGCAGGACCTCTGACAACATATGTAAAATTAGCGTATGATGTGTCAGTAATTTTTCTCACCACCACAATTTCTGGGGTTTTAACATATGTAAGAGATATTTGGTGAATTATCTAGAAAAACCTAGCATATTTCTACCACC
The DNA here is from genome assembly GCA_036939595.1 of Thalassiosira livingstoniorum. Taxonomy (NCBI): domain Eukaryota; phylum Bacillariophyta; class Thalassiosirophyceae; order Thalassiosirales; family Thalassiosiraceae; genus Thalassiosira; species Thalassiosira livingstoniorum. The sequence continues at coordinate 8,761 of JALLOT010000954.1, forward strand.
ACCACAAAGTTTGCCTCCTTAACATGCATAAAAGTTTTGTGGTAACTGCTAGGTAGCTCGTGAGAGAAAAAATGCTTAATTGCTCCTAATTTTTGGAGAAGATTTTGTCAATGGACTATCATGGACAAACCACGAACTTTTTACGTTAGAGCCTCTGGTATGTTTCTACGCATTCTACGTAGACCACCACCACCATTTTAGATTTTATTTTAACCTGAGTTAGTGTTTTGTGGTGAAGCTGATGTCAGGGGTCCTCATGCTCATGCATGCATAGTAGCCAACAGCCAGCTGACTCACCAATGGATTCACCTTTACCCGTCCACGTGATTCTCACAGATCTCAACAAGACGAAGTGGCATTGACATTGATTTTGAATTCTATTATTTTCTTCTTGTCTGTCTTCTTTTGACACAAGACAAAAAACAAAAAATAAAAGCTATCTTAAGTTCCTCCAGCATCCACAGTTCACATTAACGATCAACAAAGGCACAATGGGCAGCGTTTTCGGAAAAGAATCCGTCGAAGAACCACCCTACCAGGTCCTCCTCGAACGAAAAAACACTGCCACACCCTACGAAATCCGAAAATACGGAGTGCGCTACGCCGCAACCTGCGAATACGATGCCTCCAAAGACACCGGATCGCCATTCCGAACCCTGGCGGGATACATTGGCGTATTCGGCACTCCTCAAAACGAAGGCGGCCAAAGCATCTCAATGACGGCCCCTGTTGTAATGGAAAAGATCGAGAGCGGAGGCACTCCCATCGCTATGACTGCCCCGGTGGTCATGGAAAATGCCGGCAATGATGGCAATGATGGCAATGATGCCAGTGGGAAGAAAATTATGAAATTCATGCTTCCCGCCGAATACGATGACATGTCCAAAATTCCAAAGCCTACCAATCCCGCAGTGCATATAGAAGAGATTCCATCTCAAACAGGAGCAGTGCATCGTTACAATGGAAACTACGAAGAGGAACACAATCGACGAGCGGCAATGCAACTGGGACAGCAACTCATGTCAGATGGAGTTCCCGATATGACGGAGGAGTACATGATGGGCAATTTTCAATTTTGGGGGTACAATCCACCGTTTACATTACCATACTTTCGAAGGAATGAAGTGTGGGTGCAATTGTCGCCGGAACAAATTGACTTTTTATCGAATAAATATCCAACGGGAAAGAATACGGAAAATGTGGTTGCTGCTTCTTCGATGCGTTCGCCTGTGAAGTTGGGGTTGGGGGCATGTGCGCTTCTGCTTGGAATATATACCCTCAGTGTTATGAAACGGTCTAGACCGAACGGTTACAGTGGAATGTAAAGGTCGATACTCAGCTCAGATGAATGTGGTTTGATTTGTTCTCTCTTTTTTGTGTTAATTGAATTGTTACTTTTTGTCCAGGCCAAATTTGTCCAGTTCTCTTAGGATTGTTTTATAGAAAGACTCTTTTAATTATTGCAGCGAATTGTTTATCTGAGTTATTGATTGATACTGCATTACAATTCCGCAATAGCAATTTTGCTTGGTACTCTTAAAAAATCTGGTCTTCTATGGAGGAAATTGAATAACTAACTTAATTTAACTACCAAAGTACCTCAAGCAACTATGCTACGTCGATTGCTGTAAGCAGAGAACTGGACAAGAAATCATTTCAATTATGGTACCCCGCACCTAACCATTTTAAGACATTTTAAACTTCAAATTCCCTTTCTTATCAGTTGGAACTGTCCTCTGCAAGGACAGAAAGCATGCTGCAAGAATATTCCAGGTGCAAATCTAATTTTGGATGAAATTGTTGCATGACCCAAAATCCAGCGCATAAAATTGAAAAGTGAAAAGAGAAGCACGCCCCATCCCTAACAATTTTAGAAAGAAAGAGGAAGCAAAAACCAAATCAAAACATTCAAAAAATATTCTGTGATAGCTCATGAAAAAAATCTGCATTGCAATCCAGATTCTCACCCAATATCAACCCAGACATCATCGTACTGGCCGAGGACAACAAAAAGCAAACCATCGCTGCCACATCCAATGGTCGCAATATATGCCCGAACGGCACTCCCCGATCCACCTGGTCATAGTTCATAAGTACCATCGTTCACCCAAATTTTCATTTTGGGCACTTTGCAGTTTGTGCTTGTTGTCAGTCAAACACCACCTGTACCAACATCATTTCAAAAACAAACAAAGGAAAGAGAAAGAAATAATTGCTGATTACAGTGTCCAACTTCAAATAATGTCAAGGACCAGACAATGACAGAGAAACAGTTTTAGCGTAATGCTATGAGAGGGCAGGGACAAGAAATACATTGCAAAAATGTTCCAATTGCTGCAACCACTCCAACCACTCCAACCACTCACCCCATGTTGACACCATTGACACAAATTCCCTTTGGAGCCAACTCTACTGCATTATTCTTGGTCAATGTCAGAAGTGCTGACTTGACACAGAAATACCCCATGACAAAGGGCGCTCTCCCTTGGCTGCCATGGAACAAATGTTGACAATGGAACTGGTGCCAATTGGAATGCCCAAACTATTTCCACCATCATTGCCTCCATTGCCTCCATTGCCACTACTGTCAGTAGTTTGATTGGTTTGATTGGTTAGATTGGTTAGATTGGTTTGATTGGTTGGATCGTACTCCATCATATGCCATGCCACTGCCTGCGTAATCAAAAACAGAGCTCGGACTTTCATTGCCCACTGCTCATCCAAAAATTCCACTGTGGTTTTCATCAAATTTTTCTGCGTCGTGATAGCAGTGGCATTGACAAATCCAGTCATAGGGAGTGGATTCGGTGCAATTTGTAAGATTCCAGCATTGGCAAGGGAGCGGGTGGTGGAGGGGATGACAGATTGGGCTTGGGTGGGTTGTGGGTTGGGAGAGGTTGGTGGGGATGAATACAACGGTGCATTTTGTTCTGGACACAATGGCATCATCAGAATTATTGGCTTCATTGGCCATGCTGGCAGTACTGGCATCATTGGCAGCGTTGGCAGTATTCAATTCTTCCATGGAAATCTTGGCCTTCTCCACCGAGCGAGAAATGAGGGCAATTCCCGTAGCTCCATTTTGTTGAAGCTGTTGAGTGATTTCAAGTCCGAGGTCTTGTGTGCCCCCGGTGATGAGGAAGTCTTGGCCAGAGAGATTGAGGGAGGGGATGGAGAGGGGGACTGGGAGGGTGTAGTTCTGGTTCATTATCTTTTCTACTTAGGTACAATAGATAGGTGGTGTGTTGTTGGTGTGATTGGTCAAAGGTTGAAGGTTGTTTTGTGTTGGATTGCCATTCTAGTTATGATGGACTGGTCCGCTAGTGGCTGGTGCCTTAGGTTGGTGTTGTGGCTGTGGTGCTTTAGTCTTTGGTTGTTTTGGTGTTTGGTTTAACAGTTTAACAGTTAAACAGTTACTCACGTTTTCATTCTGTGTGTCACCCATCAGTGCCACCACTATAGATTGATAGCTACAATACTTACCCCTCTCCTGATAGATGACAGGCCAATCTACTGGGGTGGGTGGACACATTGGCTATTCTTATGAGGACTGGGTACAACCCATGTGATCATCCTCCCAGGGGTGGTGGTGTCCTGGAGATCCCATCACCATTATACTTAGTCCTTCTGAGGCCTGGTTGCCATCAGAAGTCCATGCGTATATTGAGGGTGTCTGTGACAGACGGGACTAGCGTTTTAACAACTAGTGGAACCAGAGACAGGTAAGTAGGGGGTCCATTTGCTATCCTTTGTCCTTGGTTCTAGTGAGATGTGAGATATTGCAGGTAGCTTGTCCTGGTCCGCCTCCCTGGGTGGGAGGCAGGTGATCCCTCAATCACATATCTTGCCACACCACCCGCAATCTCTTGGAAAAGACCCTTTAGGATCCTGGAGTTGTGACTTCCATCATTGCCTAATCATTGCTTTCTTGGACATTAATCAGAAATTTAAAGAGACTTTCAGCATAGGTCGGAAGACTCTTGGGTTTTTGTGTTGAGCTTCGGTGGATATTGGCTTTTAATGTTTCTGTTTATGTGCATGCGTGTGGTAACCTAACCCTAACCTCCTGTGGAGGGGGGGTGGTTACTCTCCTTTAGGCAGCACAACCTTGGCAGTATATTCCCTTGTCTTCTATGTTCTGGTATGGTACTTATCATATTTCTCTCATCGTAGTGTTTGTATGAGTTTTTTTCTATGATGTATTCCAATCTTGTCTAATTTGTGCAGTTTTATCAATCACCCCCTTTCTTAGGAGAGAGTAGTCACTATCAGTCACCAATATCTGACTGAGGTGATTTTGGCTTTCAACCCTTTTTAACTGTGGTTTGTTTTGGTTACCAGCTTCATATGGTGAATACTCTGGTTGAATATTCAGTTGTTGTTCTTTTTCCTTTTTGTATTTGTTCTTCAGTTGATGACATTGGCAGCTGGATGAGATCTTTGATCTTCTTTCTATCTTGTTGATTTGGGAATGTTGCTCTAATTTGGAGGTGGCTCCAAGGATGAGGTCCTGGAGGTGATGGAATTCAGTTGCTGGAGTGGGCTGAATTCAACACTAACCAGGAGGCGCTTACCAGCTTGAAGACTTGACAGGTCTTAATTTATTAGAGGTGATTGAAGTTGCTATGCTATTGAGTGATTTCAAATGATGATTATTGTACTTGAAAAATGTTGTTGGGCTTAGGGCATACCAGACCAATCATTTGGCATGTTCAATGCCTTGTAGGCTGGACATGTGCAAGTTTTATTGATCTTTTCTTCCTGAAAAATGGCATGGGTGGTCCATGGTGGTGATGACAACTATGGGTGAAGTCCAAGGTAGAGGGGAGGGTGGTGGGGAGTCCTCAAGTTGGTTGATTCTGTTGCTGAGATCTCATAGTGGATGGGTCAGCTAGTGATTTGAAAAGCTAGGAGCACTCTCATGTCATGAGAGTGAGCTAGGAGTAATAATATTGCAGTTTTGTGTTTTATGTTTTTTGGTTTTTGGTAGTAAGTACAATACTTTTACAGAGTATGTATTATACCTATCTACTCTACCTAGGTGTCACCATCTCAAGCGGGGGAGGCCGACTGGGAGTGCAGCTCCTGCGACAAGGCAATGTAAGTAGCCTAATTTCTAAGTATCGCTTAAAATTTCTCCAAAATTTGGTGATTAGATAAACTCAATGTAAAAGAGTGAAATGTTGCCAAATTGGGCTTGGCAACAAAATAATTTTTTAGTACTGTAATACTACTACAACTTTCCTAGTACCTGATGTACAGGAGTGTCCTTGGACCATTTCCACCAAAGTCTTGCAATGGCTCTCCTGGATTTTTTGGCTTGGCGGTGCTAGAGGGTGCTGAAGTCACCCCTTTTGTTGGCTCTGATGGCACTGCTGCCATTATGGTTTCAATTTTTTTACAAAAGAGAGGGGATCTCAACACAGAGTGAGAGAGTAAAACTGCCGTTACTTTTTCACAACTTGAAAAAAATGAGCTGCAAAGATGGCCATGGTGGGGAGCCGTCATCACCAAATGATGACACATCAACGGTGATACCGTCACCATCAATAGGGAGCAACTTCTCCTTCACCGACAGCAGAACCCCAATGGCTCTTACTCTCCAGGGATATGTGCCCCTCACCACCACAGCCAATCCAAATGATTTTTCAACTCCTGTTAATAGTGCTTCTAGCATGTACCGGTTCATCAAAAATGGGGGGGAGATGTTGCAAAATGAAGCTCACCAACCCTGACCTCAAATAACACTCCCTGCTGTGAGCGCATCTACCCATAGCTTCCAATCCACATCTATATCATCAATGGCTTATGTTCTTTGTTTGACTTGTGGCAATATTTTGATATTTGAAGTAGCTAATGACCCAGAAAGTGCTGTGGCCGCTGGGGAATATGAGGGGAGTAAAAATTGCAGTCAGTCAGAGATGGAGTCAATAAAAAGACACTTAAGGAGTGGGTCCCTCAGACAATTGTTGTCTTGACTGTGCTAAAGCTTAGCATTTTAGCTGTACAATTATTTGAACAATCCATTCACTTTCAGAAACGAGCCAAAAGAGAACAACTCCTTAGCATTGAGCTCTGGGAACAAATCTCAGATTGCCTATACCTATACCAGGCCATCAAAAAATGTGCTGCAACAACAGAAAATGAAGTTGAAAAAATGACAAAAGCATTCAAGAAGGACATTGTGCATATTATCTATGAGACGGCCCCACGCCTATTTCATCCAGGGACGGGGGATTTGGAGGAGAAGGAGGTGGAGGCATTGGGTATCATCCAGGCACTGGTTTTTGTTCATGTTAAGGAATATAAGCAGCTCGTGGAGCATATGTATATGGGGGGCAGTCCTAGGCCAATTACAGTGCAGGTAAATGATGTGGTGCTGTTTTTCTGTGGGGGATAATGAATAATGTCTTTTGCCCTTTGTTACATGCTGTCATTGACAAAAAGGGCATGAATCCCCATCTCGTTCATGTTGACAAAATCAAGATGGTTTGTAAACTCTTGATTTTGCTTGAACTCTGCCTTCAAAAGATGAATGCTGTACTTTGTTGCATCAACAGGTTCGTAGGAGGGATGTGTGGAGATGTTGCATTTTTCTTTTTTATTGGATGGTGGTGTTAATTTTTTGAAGTGGGTCACCTTTTGCTGCTGCAGGTGTGGATCAGCATGGGAGATGGCATTTTCACCATGCAATAAATGTGCTGAAAAAGCAAAAAATGGAGGCTTGGCAACTGAGTGGCAGGGTGTGATGGCGACAATGAATCCGACAGAGAAAAATACCAGTATTGTCGTAGAAGGTGTCAGTAACTGGAGAGCGGAGGGCAGAAGTCAGCATCTTAGGTGTGTGTCAAGAAATTGCCGCCACCCTCACCAGTCCAGAGCGGCTGCCATTGTGGTGCTGCAAAAATGTGGTGAAAACTTGAAAATCAGAGGCTTGACAACACAACAACGGGACACAATGGGGACACCGGTTCCAACAGCAAAAAACAACAGTATTGGTGGAAATATCATTGGCTACTGGAGAGCGGTAGTAGGAAGTCAGCGGCTTCAGTGTGTGCCAATATCTTGGCGCCACCCTAACCAGTCCAGAGCCAGAGCAGCGGCCATTGTCCGCATTTCAATTTTTTTACTAGCTATTTACTAGGTACTTAAAAGAAGTAAATCTGAATGCAGCAGCTACATGCAAGTTTGAACTTTTTTGTTTAAACGCCTTATCCCAGGAAAAGCTAGATATTTATCTAGTATAGTAGTTTCATCCAAGCCGGCCTCCCCCGTCTCAAGACAACAATGATTTTGATAGTACTACTGCCATTAGTACTTAAGTACTATACGAGTAGTAGATAGTACCTAAGTACGTAGGTACTAGGTACTGTATTTACTTTTATGGTAGATGATGACAAAGATATTACTTGTATTTTTTATTTTGAAGGATTCAATTTTAAATAGCTTGCGCTCCTACAGCTGAGTCACATGTCCCATGTCAACCTTGTGCACTCTGTAGAACATATCATTTTTCAATAAGTAGATATAACTGTACATAATAATATTACTATCAAAATGTACTGAAGTAGCTTTTAAATCTAGGGCTTAAAAATATATGTCCCTGGTATTGATTACACAAGAATTTTTGTCCTTCAATACTCTTCAAATTGTGCCCTGCCTGCACCATGGCCGCACCATTGCTTGGCACATCATCACTTGTCACCACTGTCACTCTTCACTCTTAAAATAATACACTCAATCAATCATTGACTCAATCAACCACCGCCACCACCCACATCATGGCATTTGCCACCTCCATTCCAAATTCAAACACAACCCACAACATTGGCAATACTCTGGTATCTACCCTAAATGATCACAGTGATCGCCTACCATCTTCACCATGTGCCGTATTCCACATTGGTTGCCCATACTCTCTATTATTGCCTCGGATAAATAATGCGCCAGCAATGAATGAAGTTGTGCCATACACCTTCTTTAATGAAACCACTATTGGCAACTTCATGGTGCACGTCAAGATTGAGAATAATGCCCCATTGTTTATTCATGGATTTTTCAATGGAATTTTCCAAATACAGCAGTAGACATCCATGAGCCGTGCTACCTAAGATCGGA
>JALLOT010000955.1:0-16798 GCA_036939595.1 Thalassiosira livingstoniorum
AAAAGTACTTGGCCATTTTCAAAACCCTTGAAACACAAGAAAGATGAGAATGAGTGAAAAAGTCATCCCATAAATCTAGGTAGAAAAATCCAACTTTTCAGTAGTGTGGCATTCAACTTGTCGAGCTTTTTTACAACAGCAGGTAGGTACAATACTCTTACGTTCTTACTGAATAGCTCAATAGACGGTCTTTTTTAGGCGGGCCATCAAAGACCGTCCTCTTCCAGTGTACGAGTTTGTACAGTTTCGTACCCTAATACTACACTACTTACTTACTTACTTACCTGTCCTCATTAGTACTTAAGTAAACCAAGCAAGGACCGAGTAGAAAACGGAGACCATGATCCATGGCGGTTCATTCCTTGCTCATTTGCTCTGAACCTCTCCGAATCTTTTGCTAATTGCCTTACTAATTACTAACTAACTTCATGAAAAGATAATTACCTACAATGTCCACCGAAGCCAACCCTCCAAAAACTCTCGCGGAAGGGGATCCATCCACTGCGACATCCAGAGGAGTGACGACGACGCCATCGACATCACTAACAGCATCGGCGACATCGGCACCATCGGCACCATCGGCGGCAACATCTGCGTCATCATCCGCTCCATCATCCCAACCCACCAAAGATGCAACCACCGCGAAAAGCACCAAACCACCATCCCTGTACGCCAAGCGACTGTTGTCCAAACTCACCCCGCTCTTTTCTCAATTGTCTCAAGGCAACATCTCTTCCTCCCCCTCTTGCGATATTACCGATATTACCAATATTACCAATGTATGGAATCACTACAACGTCTCCAATGAGACTCGCCAAACATTGGCGAGTTGGATGATATTCAATCGAAAGAAGTGCGGGGGGCTTGCGGAGGGGATGGCGTTGGCGATTCCTGCTCTTCCCGATCTTCCCTCCGATTCGTTGGGGTCAGCTGCAACGGCTGCATCAGCTGCACCAACTGCACCAGTTGCAGATGTTATAAATAAGGCAACGGAGGGACAGGGGGCGAGAGGGTCGAGCGAGGCGAGGGATGTGGCAGCACGATGCATCCTGCTCCTCAAACTCTTGCATCAAGTTTTTCTTTCCAATTGTCCCACCGTCAATTCGGTTGGTGCAGAGAATGCACCCGAGGGAGGCAATGATCCTAGCTCCAATGCTTTCAACACCTCCAATACCTCCAATTCTTCCAATTTGGATACGTGGGAAAAATCCGCCGAGTTGAGAAATACCCTCGGAGAGAGGGCTTTGCCCCCGTTGTTGGAACGGTTGGCGTATGCTCTTGTGGAAGGTTGTGGCAGTACCTCATTCCCCTCTAATACCTCTGAGGACGACGAGAATTATGACAATAATGACAGTTTAAATGATGACGAGCAAGAGGTACAAGAGTTGCAAGAGGTGATATCCCAAGTCAAGATCATGCTGGACTCATGGAATGACCACAGCGTGTTTGAGGGTCCAACGGTGTGGGAGCAGTATCGCAAGGGGTGGAATCGGAATTTGAATGAGGCAAGAGAAAAGAGGGCAAAAGGAGCAAAGGGGGTAAAAGGAGCAAAGGGGGTAAAGGAATGGAAGGCAGGGAAGGAGGGTGTCGATCATGGGGTCAGCGATGCGGTCAATAAGAGTGACACCACTTCCTCTGCAACGACGGGAAAGGATGCATCATTCATGATGGAAACAGGTGCGCCATCAACGAAGGATCCACTTCCAACTCCATCTCAAAAGGAAGATTCCACAGCGCAAGAACTTAAAATTTCAAAATTGACCGAAACTGACCAATCCCCCCAAACATCCCACACAAAAACAGCAGACGAACCCAACAAAACATCCAACACCACCAAACCTCCCCAAAAGGAAGACACCCCACAAACAGAAAAGGGAGACACCCAACACAAAGAAAACAAAGAAAACACCCAACCCAAAGAAAACAACCCAATCGACCCCATCGACTCCATCGACTTCTCCACCGTCCCCCCCGCCCGCGTCGAACCCACCGAATTCCTCGATGCGTGCAAAGTCATCGCCTCCCTCCAAATTACGAGGGATTTGGGGAGCGATGCCGCCGTCACGTTGTCTTCGGTGTTGAATCAGATGGATCAGATGGATCAGATGGAGCAGATGAATGAGATGGATCAGATTCCGGGGGGTAAGGGTAAGGAGGGTAAGGAGGGAAAGGAGGGATTGGTGGAGATTTGCGAGGGGGTGTTGAAACGACGAAATGAAAAAAGTGGAAACAAGAGTGATGGCAACAACAACAACATTGACGAGGAAGAACCCCCCCTCTCCGAACTACTCCCCCCCTCCACCCTCGCCAACGTCTCCGACGACCTCCTCGATCTCGACTTGCACTACGCCCGACAGACACTGCAGACCTACCGAGAGGCGATTTTGCAACAGAGAAAGGCGCGGTTGCAGTGTCTCAAGTTGTTGATGCAGTCGAGGTGTAGGTTTGGGTCGGTGGAGGCGGCGGGGGTGTTTGGTGGTGGGAGCAATGGTGGAAGTGGTGGGTCAGGTGGTGGGGGGAATGATGGAGACAATGATGGGAACAACACCAACGACAATGAGGAAACGAACATGGACATGGCACAAATACTGGAAAAGTTGAAAAAAAGAAAAGAGGCACTTTCGGATGCCATGGCATTGGAGGGATTGGATGTGGAAGAGGATGCCGAGGAGGAGAAGAAGCTGGCGAAGGAGGAGGAAGGGATGGAGATCTTGAGTTGGTTTCCTTCGTTTCGTGGGGAGAAGGGTGGAAAAGGGGAGAATGGAGAGAGGGGAGAGGATGCGGAGAAACGAATAACGTCGGAGGGGGGTCCAGTAGCTAAAAAGGTCAAATTAAATTCCTAATTAAATGTTTGATGAATGATCATGCTGTAAGTAGTTTGTATTATTTTTGGTTCATCGTTGCGGAAGGGACGATCTCATTCAAAGAAAAGTCGAAATCATTCAAAAATCAGGAAAGGATGAGTGACTATTTGGTAAATCAAACTTATACCTTGTGGCAAATGTGGTGACAAAAATGATAATGTAGTAATTTTTGCCTTGTTCAATGTGTTGACAGAGACCAACATAATCTGCATCCTCATTGCAAAATGCTTGAGCAAGGTGCAGGCAGCACCTTGGACAAAACCAGTGAGCTCCAGGAGCATGGCACAACTAAAAAAAATGATATCATGCAATTGATGTGCCTAATTTGCCTTTGATTTTCTGGTGATTATTGTTCCAAACTCTGACTAACATCAAATCTCGTCAAGCACTTGAAATAAAACTTTGTGTTGCAATCAAGAAAAAAAAATTGTCGCAAGATGCCACATACGTCACAGGAAAAATCATACTCAATCTTTTGTTGCCAAAAGAATATGGTGTAATTGGTCAATATCCGCAATATTGCCATGCCCGCTTAACTGGGGACCAAAAAACATAGAGTCACTTGTTCTGCCAACTGCATTATTCTGGTTCTGTTGGAAACTGGTTATTGTCTAATAATTATTAGTTAAACATTGGTTGTCATTCATACCAGATCCTCTCCAAACTGAGTTTGTGAGCTGTTTCAGTATTTTTTACTAGGCAACATTTGCTACATTACCGTCATGAATGGTACTGTTGAAGAGAGAAGAAAAAATAAATTTTACATGTAAAACTTGCCAGTTTGATATTCTGATTAGTAGGGGTGGCTACTCATGAGCTTTGTCTGCACATGGCTAACTTTATTGGGCACCCCATTGTTGTGAGCTGACCCTCTCCTCCAATACTGCCTACTACCCACCTGACATAACTCATAAAAAAATATTTGCATACTTCCATCTTATCTTGCAATAATTGACCAATGGCCAATTCATCTAGTGGTACACAGTACACAGTAGCATAGTAGGTATTTATTCATCTAGGTATGATGCACTGTCTTTGAGAGAAAAACCATTGGTCAGATTTTAAGTCAAAGGGTTTTCTACTTTCAAAAAAGGCATTTCAAACTTTACAATTGATAAAATAACAGCTCAAAATTAAATAACAATCAAGCCATTGTGGAGCAACACCTTGAAAAATAACAGTATATACAACAGCCCTTTCTCTTTTGATGCCAAGGAACAAAGAGAAGTAAACCAACCAGCAACCTCAGCACATTATGAAGATATCTATGCCATTGTACCAAGCCCATTTCTGCCCATTGCATATTCAATTTTGTTTCTGATTACAATTTTTTGTAGCAAATTGCTTATATTGGCAAATATCAAAAATTTTTATTTGAAATTTAAATGGCTGGCATTGATTGTAACCCTATTATTGATTCCAGAGACAATGAAAAGTATGATGGTACAACTCTCTTTTGGTCATGCCTTTAAACACTTGATCCTAATATGGCTGCTGAGGCCAATCGTTTTGGTAAGAGTAAGATAATTTCTGGAGCCAAGATGCATAATTACAACAACAGCCCAAAGTAAATGTTACTTGCAATTGAGATTGCATGAAAACCATTTAATATCCTTGGGAAGGTTAAGGATGACATGGAAGATCTTGTCATTCCCACCCTCATCTCTGGGTCTAATACCAAATATGATATATTCATCAAAAAGTTTGAAGATGACATCAAATCAGGAACTGGGAAATATTGCAACTATAAATGGGGCCAGATTTCTTGTGCAGCCAAGAAAAGCTTTACTGAAATTACTCAAAAGGCAAATGAAACAATGTGAATCCTTGATATGCAAAAATATGGCAATAAAGATTCAGGTTCAAGACCTTCAGAAGAATAACCTAGTCACAGCTCTTGCAACTTCAGCCATAAATCTGTCTTCTGGTCAATTGAAAGCTACTCCCTAACCAAATTTTCCTTCTTCTACTAGGACAATTTTAAGTACCCTTGGACCATTCAACAGCCAAAATCAAACCTTCCAGAAATGGCTATTAATACTGGTTTCTTTCTCAGTAGAATATTTTGGTCTCTAGCTTCCAAAGCAGTAAACCCTGCTGTCTCCCATAAGCACCACTGCCATTTCATTGATACTAATGTGGAGGCATATTTGTTTGAAGAAATCTGCACTGATGATGACATTAATTTAAAGTTTTTTAATGCTGGTGAAACGCTCTTCTAACAAGAAGATGGTTACTCCACCTTGGTGAAGGTAGTAAATATGAAGATTGATAACTAAGGTGTTGTTTGTTTTCACTGCAAATCTCCATCTGGCAATGACTTCTCTACTATGCACTAACATCTGCATTCTTCTTCAAATCCCAACATTGGCTGGATTCCACCTCCTATTCTGGATTACTGCTCAATGGAATGGAGCAAATGACCTCAGTTTGACATTTTCTCCCCTCCAAAAGGAATTTTCTTTGAAAGCTTGTCAGTGTCTCTTTCATCTTCTCTTAAAAATTATGTCATGGATGGCAAAGTTCAAGCTGCTACTGACACATTTTCTCAAATTTAAGAAGGAACAACCTCCATGAATTGATTGCTTTTATGGACAGGCATATTTACAACCATGTCACAATAAGACTTCCTTTACTTTTAATGGCATCATTCAAATTCACTCATTTCAGTGCCAAGTGAGATGGTTGCAACAGACCAGTTGGTTTCTGCTCAAATCCTGTCCCACAATGGAAAGGGCAACTCACTCAGGTTTGTATTTGGGGTGCCACAGCATTGTTTGACATTGCAAGTTGCTGGATCAAAGTCCATTTAATGCTTGAAGCAATATGTGATACCACCAATGAGACCAAAATAGCTTTGAGCATGAATACATTGTCCAAATTGTCAAAGTGAAGCAATACTAGGGGGTGACTGTGGCCCCCAAAAATGAAAAATATCAAAAAAAATATTGGGGAAGTCCTTCCGTCTCACCTCCACGAGCTTCCTACAAAATTGTGGTCGAACCTTCCCAAACCAGTTACAGCCACCAATGATGGCAAATCCGTTTTGAGGGAAAAATCACTAATTTTGCGCACACTATATTGAAACAACTACCAGATGAATCAGGAGGTGAGTGTTTCCCTCACAAACTACATTCTCCCTAGTTTGTAGTTGCTGCGTCAGAATTGACGCCTGATTTGTAGGGGCTCCACAATAAGGTGCACAAAATCTGGTGTGGCACGAGAATTTCACGTGCAAAAGCTAGGAAAATGGGATTTTGCAACTGCCAACGATGGCAAAAACAGAAGTAACACTGCCACTGTAACCCCCCCCCCAGAAAAATAACACCAGCAATAACACCAACAACCTTCTGCTCATCTCCTTTCAATGATGGTGCCACCTCCACCACAAGGGGAAGAGATTGGCCATGACCGACGGCCGTGACCGACGGCCGCGACTGCCGTCCAAATCCTACATGCTACTGCCAATACCACTGCTGCTGCTCCTGATAACCAGATAAAGGGAGCAGCAGCAGCAACAATGTACCACAACAGCAGTGCTCTCTTCCTCATCTACTGCCATCACTGATTTGCAATGCCAATGACGACCACCAGCGCGAGGGCCGGCTGCTAACGCTGTCCCCTGCCTCCAACCACAACGCGATCGGAACGCACCAGTACATGAAGGCTTTTAGATCTGCTTTTTGGCGGTAGCAACAAACCCAACCAACAATCAACTAAAGAACTGCCCATCATCCCCTCTCATCCCAAATCTTGACAAGGCTGATTGTGGTGCCGGTTTGTCCAAACCAAGGCTCGAGGCAAAGGCGCGATGCGTTCGCGGTTTGTGGCTTGTGGTCTGTGGTTCATTGCCATCGTCGCCGGGGGAGGACACTGAACACCATGGCTTCCAACAACACAACAATTAACCACTAGCCAGGGGAAACCACACACAAAATAAAAAATCATCATGATCAGCAACTGCCGTCAAGAAGAGAAAGGCGTATAGCCAATCGATGTTGTCATCGGCATCATTGTTGTTGCAAACGTCCGAACGTTGCAATAGAAAAAAACAACAGCAATGAAAGCACCAACTCATTGAATTAATGCTTTTGAATAAAAAAAATTGACAATCAACTTACATTTTTGAATCTTGAAACCAATTGAAATTAAACTGCATTAGAAGTTAAATTCTTTCAAAGTTGAGCAGGTACAATGATTTCTAATACAAAGTTTTATATAATTCTAGCTATTTTAACTGCAATTTTGGTTTTAGTTGAAATTGAACTTGCCAAAGTACACTAGAATTTGATCTTGATTCTGAGTTTCAATTGTAGGTTCGAAAGAGGTGTAATTAACTGTTGAGTGTCATCTTGTTTGATTTTTCATCATTTTTTTGACCTGAAAAATTAAACTTTAGGAGTGTGTAGTTAAAAATTGTAGAGTGAAATCACCAAAAATGTGAGCTCTAAATGTTTTCAAAGTTGCATTAGTAATGAAGGGAGCCAGTGCACTATTTTATTGGTTTCACATCATACATGTGTATGTGGATAAGCTGGGACTCTACTTGTATAATAATGTTCAAATCAATGAAGCCACACTTAAAATAAACAAGCTGATTCAAACATTGCTGATAAAAATGAGATATTTTCTGTATTTGAATGGATACTATCATCTTTTGCTCAGCAAGTTACTGTGAAGTATGAGTTTGAAAATGTTGATGGAAAAGTGCTCAATGTATAAAAGCAATAAAATATCTGCACTTGGTAAAAAATGACATGATCACACTAAAATGATTCTATGAATAACATTATCCAGCACTAGTTTATGCACCTATCTGTAAATTACTGACTAAAGTTTTGATTACGTAACTGCCATAATTTGAGTAGTAATGTTTATGGCAGTGGAAGTTTTATTTTCAATTTTGTACTTGAACTTGATTGTTCTTCTCTTGATTTCTAGTGATTATTCTGTTTCAAGTTTTGCAATAATGCTTTGAAATTCAATATATTTGAATTGGTATAATTTCCCTTTGTTTGATAAGTAGTTACTGAAGGTACTATGTTTACAAATTGACAATTGCATCTATATTTGGTAGGCATTTGAAAAGGTAAAAAATGAGTTGTTGATTTGTACTTACCTAGAATAATGGTCATATGTAGCCTGAAGGTTCAGCAAACTTATTATATCACTGTGCCACAATATTGCAATAATTATTATTTGAATGAAGTGTGAGATTTGATCTAAGGCAATACAAACACATTGGACTGCTATATTCTATACATACAACTACAGGTCAATCAGTTAAATCACTAGTATCTACCAATACTTGCTAGTACTAACTACTAGTAATTACTAGTAGTTACTGGTAATTACTAGTAATTACTGGTAATTACTAGTAATTACTGGTAATTACTAGTAATTACTGTAATTGCTAGTAGCTACTAGCAATTACTAGTAGTTGATAGTAGTTACAAGTAGTGACTAGTAATTACTAGTAATTGCTAGTAATTACTAGTAATTGCTAGTAATTACTAGTAATTACTAGTAATTACTAGTAATTACTAGTAATTACTAGTAATTACTAGCAATTACTAGTAATTACTAGCAATTACTAGTAATTACTAGTCACTACTTGTAACTACTATCAACTACTAGTAATTGCTAGTAGCTACTAGCAATTACAGTAATTACTAGTAATTACCAGTAATTACTAGTAATTACCAGTAATTACTAGTAATTACCAGTAACTACTAGTAATTACTAGTAGTTAGTACTAGCAAGTATTGGTAGATACTAGTGATTTAACTGATTGACCTGTAGTTGTATGTATAGAATATAGCAGTCCAATGTGTTTGTATTGCCTTAGATCAAATCTCACACTTCATTCAAATAATAATTATTGCAATATTGTGGCACAGTGATATAATAAGTTTGCTGAACCTTCAGGCTACATATGACCATTATTCTAGGTAAGTACAAATCAACAACTCATTTTTTACCTTTTCAAATGCCTACCAAATATAGATGCAATTGTCAATTTGTAAACATAGTACCTTCAGTAACTACTTATCAAACAAAGGGAAATTATACCAATTCAAATATATTGAATTTCAAAGCATTATTGCAAAACTTGAAACAGAATAATCACTAGAAATCAAGAGAAGAACAATCAAGTTCAAGTACAAAATTGAAAATAAAACTTCCACTGCCATAAACATTACTACTCAAATTATGGCAGTTACGTAATCAAAACTTTAGTCAGTAATTTACAGATAGGTGCATAAACTAGTGCTGGATAATGTTATTCATAGAATCATTTTAGTGTGATCATGTCATTTTTTACCAAGTGCAGATATTTTATTGCTTTTATACATTGAGCACTTTTCCATCAACATTTTCAAACTCATACTTCACAGTAACTTGCTGAGCAAAAGATGATAGTATCCATTCAAATACAGAAAATATCTCATTTTTATCAGCAATGTTTGAATCAGCTTGTTTATTTTAAGTGTGGCTTCATTGATTTGAACATTATTATACAAGTAGAGTCCCAGCTTATCCACATACACATGTATGATGTGAAACCAATAAAATAGTGCACTGGCTCCCTTCATTACTAATGCAACTTTGAAAACATTTAGAGCTCACATTTTTGGTGATTTCACTCTACAATTTTTAACTACACACTCCTAAAGTTTAATTTTTCAGGTCAAAAAAATGATGAAAAATCAAACAAGATGACACTCAACAGTTAATTACACCTCTTTCGAACCTACAATTGAAACTCAGAATCAAGATCAAATTCTAGTGTACTTTGGCAAGTTCAATTTCAACTAAAACCAAAATTGCAGTTAAAATAGCTAGAATTATATAAAACTTTGTATTAGAAATCATTGTACCTGCTCAACTTTGAAAGAATTTAACTTCTAATGCAGTTTAATTTCAATTGGTTTCAAGATTCAAAAATGTAAGTTGATTGTCAATTTTTTTTATTCAAAAGCATTAATTCAATGAGTTGGTGCTTTCATTGCTGTTGTTTTTTTCTATTGCAACGTTCGGACGTTTGCAACAACAATGATGCCGATGACAACATCGATTGGCTATACGCCTTTCTCTTCTTGACGGCAGTTGCTGATCATGATGATTTTTTATTTTGTGTGTGGTTTCCCCTGGCTAGTGGTTAATTGTTGTGTTGTTGGAAGCCATGGTGTTCAGTGTCCTCCCCCGGCGACGATGGCAATGAACCACAGACCACAAGCCACAAACCGCGAACGCATCGCGCCTTTGCCTCGAGCCTTGGTTTGGACAAACCGGCACCACAATCAGCCTTGTCAAGATTTGGGATGAGAGGGGATGATGGGCAGTTCTTTAGTTGATTGTTGGTTGGGTTTGTTGCTACCGCCAAAAAGCAGATCTAAAAGCCTTCATGTACTGGTGCGTTCCGATCGCGTTGTGGTTGGAGGCAGGGGACAGCGTTAGCAGCCGGCCCTCGCGCTGGTGGTCGTCATTGGCATTGCAAATCAGTGATGGCAGTAGATGAGGAAGAGAGCACTGCTGTTGTGGTACATTGTTGCTGCTGCTGCTCCCTTTATCTGGTTATCAGGAGCAGCAGCAGTGGTATTGGCAGTAGCATGTAGGATTTGGACGGCAGTCGCGGCCGTCGGTCACGGCCGTCGGTCATGGCCAATCTCTTCCCCTTGTGGTGGAGGTGGCACCATCATTGAAAGGAGATGAGCAGAAGGTTGTTGGTGTTATTGCTGGTGTTATTTTTCTGGGGGGGGGGTTACAGTGGCAGTGTTACTTCTGTTTTTGCCATCGTTGGCAGTTGCAAAATCCCATTTTCCTAGCTTTTGCACGTGAAATTCTCGTGCCACACCAGATTTTGTGCACCTTATTGTGGAGCCCCTACAAATCAGGCGTCAATTCTGACGCAGCAACTACAAACTAGGGAGAATGTAGTTTGTGAGGGAAACACTCACCTCCTGATTCATCTGGTAGTTGTTTCAATATAGTGTGCGCAAAATTAGTGATTTTTCCCTCAAAACGGATTTGCCATCATTGGTGGCTGTAACTGGTTTGGGAAGGTTCGACCACAATTTTGTAGGAAGCTCGTGGAGGTGAGACGGAAGGACTTCCCCAATATTTTTTTTGATATTTTTCATTTTTGGGGGCCACAGTCACCCCCTAGTATTGCTTCACTTTGACAATTTGGACAATGTATTCATGCTCAAAGCTATTTTGGTCTCATTGGTGGTATCACATATTGCTTCAAGCATTAAATGGACTTTGATCCAGCAACTTGCAATGTCAAACAATGCTGTGGCACCCCAAATACAAACCTGAGTGAGTTGCCCTTTCCATTGTGGGACAGGATTTGAGCAGAAACCAACTGGTCTGTTGCAACCATCTCACTTGGCACTGAAATGAGTGAATTTGAATGATGCCATTAAAAGTAAAGGAAGTCTTATTGTGACATGGTTGTAAATATGCCTGTCCATAAAAGCAATCAATTCATGGAGGTTGTTCCTTCTTAAATTTGAGAAAATGTGTCAGTAGCAGCTTGAACTTTGCCATCCATGACATAATTTTTAAGAGAAGATGAAAGAGACACTGACAAGCTTTCAAAGAAAATTCCTTTTGGAGGGGAGAAAATGTCAAACTGAGGTCATTTGCTCCATTCCATTGAGCAGTAATCCAGAATAGGAGGTGGAATCCAGCCAATGTTGGGATTTGAAGAAGAATGCAGATGTTAGTGCATAGTAGAGAAGTCATTGCCAGATGGAGATTTGCAGTGAAAACAAACAACACCTTAGTTATCAATCTTCATATTTACTACCTTCACCAAGGTGGAGTAACCATCTTCTTGTTAGAAGAGCGTTTCACCAGCATTAAAAAACTTTAAATTAATGTCATCATCAGTGCAGATTTCTTCAAACAAATATGCCTCCACATTAGTATCAATGAAATGGCAGTGGTGCTTATGGGAGACAGCAGGGTTTACTGCTTTGGAAGCTAGAGACCAAAATATTCTACTGAGAAAGAAACCAGTATTAATAGCCATTTCTGGAAGGTTTGATTTTGGCTGTTGAATGGTCCAAGGGTACTTAAAATTGTCCTAGTAGAAGAAGGAAAATTTGGTTAGGGAGTAGCTTTCAATTGACCAGAAGACAGATTTATGGCTGAAGTTGCAAGAGCTGTGACTAGGTTATTCTTCTGAAGGTCTTGAACCTGAATCTTTATTGCCATATTTTTGCATATCAAGGATTCACATTGTTTCATTTGCCTTTTGAGTAATTTCAGTAAAGCTTTTCTTGGCTGCACAAGAAATCTGGCCCCATTTATAGTTGCAATATTTCCCAGTTCCTGATTTGATGTCATCTTCAAACTTTTTGATGAATATATCATATTTGGTATTAGACCCAGAGATGAGGGTGGGAATGACAAGATCTTCCATGTCATCCTTAACCTTCCCAAGGATATTAAATGGTTTTCATGCAATCTCAATTGCAAGTAACATTTACTTTGGGCTGTTGTTGTAATTATGCATCTTGGCTCCAGAAATTATCTTACTCTTACCAAAACGATTGGCCTCAGCAGCCATATTAGGATCAAGTGTTTAAAGGCATGACCAAAAGAGAGTTGTACCATCATACTTTTCATTGTCTCTGGAATCAATAATAGGGTTACAATCAATGCCAGCCATTTAAATTTCAAATAAAAATTTTTGATATTTGCCAATATAAGCAATTTGCTACAAAAAATTGTAATCAGAAACAAAATTGAATATGCAATGGGCAGAAATGGGCTTGGTACAATGGCATAGATATCTTCATAATGTGCTGAGGTTGCTGGTTGGTTTACTTCTCTTTGTTCCTTGGCATCAAAAGAGAAAGGGCTGTTGTATATACTGTTATTTTTCAAGGTGTTGCTCCACAATGGCTTGATTGTTATTTAATTTTGAGCTGTTATTTTATCAATTGTAAAGTTTGAAATGCCTTTTTTGAAAGTAGAAAACCCTTTGACTTAAAATCTGACCAATGGTTTTTCTCTCAAAGACAGTGCATCATACCTAGATGAATAAATACCTACTATGCTACTGTGTACTGTGTACCACTAGATGAATTGGCCATTGGTCAATTATTGCAAGATAAGATGGAAGTATGCAAATATTTTTTTATGAGTTATGTCAGGTGGGTAGTAGGCAGTATTGGAGGAGAGGGTCAGCTCACAACAATGGGGTGCCCAATAAAGTTAGCCATGTGCAGACAAAGCTCATGAGTAGCCACCCCTACTAATCAGAATATCAAACTGGCAAGTTTTACATGTAAAATTTATTTTTTCTTCTCTCTTCAACAGTACCATTCATGACGGTAATGTAGCAAATGTTGCCTAGTAAAAAATACTGAAACAGCTCACAAACTCAGTTTGGAGAGGATCTGGTATGAATGACAACCAATGTTTAACTAATAATTATTAGACAATAACCAGTTTCCAACAGAACCAGAATAATGCAGTTGGCAGAACAAGTGACTCTATGTTTTTTGGTCCCCAGTTAAGCGGGCATGGCAATATTGCGGATATTGACCAATTACACCATATTCTTTTGGCAACAAAAGATTGAGTATGATTTTTCCTGTGACGTATGTGGCATCTTGCGACAATTTTTTTTTCTTGATTGCAACACAAAGTTTTATTTCAAGTGCTTGACGAGATTTGATGTTAGTCAGAGTTTGGAACAATAATCACCAGAAAATCAAAGGCAAATTAGGCACATCAATTGCATGATATCATTTTTTTTAGTTGTGCCATGCTCCTGGAGCTCACTGGTTTTGTCCAAGGTGCTGCCTGCACCTTGCTCAAGCATTTTGCAATGAGGATGCAGATTATGTTGGTCTCTGTCAACACATTGAACAAGGCAAAAATTACTACATTATCATTTTTGTCACCACATTTGCCACAAGGTATAAGTTTGATTTACCAAATAGTCACTCATCCTTTCCTGATTTTTGAATGATTTCGACTTTTCTTTGAATGAGATCGTCCCTTCCGCAACGATGAACCAAAAATAATACAAACTACTTACAGCATGATCATTCATCAAACATTTAATTAGGAATTTAATTTGACCTTTTTAGCTACTGGACCCCCCTCCGACGTTATTCGTTTCTCCGCATCCTCTCCCCTCTCTCCATTCTCCCCTTTTCCACCCTTCTCCCCACGAAACGAAGGAAACCAACTCAAGATCTCCATCCCTTCCTCCTCCTTCGCCAGCTTCTTCTCCTCCTCGGCATCCTCTTCCACATCCAATCCCTCCAATGCCATGGCATCCGAAAGTGCCTCTTTTCTTTTTTTCAACTTTTCCAGTATTTGTGCCATGTCCATGTTCGTTTCCTCATTGTCGTTGGTGTTGTTCCCATCATTGTCTCCATCATTCCCCCCACCACCTGACCCACCACTTCCACCATTGCTCCCACCACCAAACACCCCCGCCGCCTCCACCGACCCAAACCTACACCTCGACTGCATCAACAACTTGAGACACTGCAACCGCGCCTTTCTCTGTTGCAAAATCGCCTCTCGGTAGGTCTGCAGTGTCTGTCGGGCGTAGTGCAAGTCGAGATCGAGGAGGTCGTCGGAGACGTTGGCGAGGGTGGAGGGGGGGAGTAGTTCGGAGAGGGGGGGTTCTTCCTCGTCAATGTTGTTGTTGTTGCCATCACTCTTGTTTCCACTTTTTTCATTTCGTCGTTTCAACACCCCCTCGCAAATCTCCACCAATCCCTCCTTTCCCTCCTTACCCTCCTTACCCTTACCCCCCGGAATCTGATCCATCTCATTCATCTGCTCCATCTGATCCATCTGATCCATCTGATTCAACACCGAAGACAACGTGACGGCGGCATCGCTCCCCAAATCCCTCGTAATTTGGAGGGAGGCGATGACTTTGCACGCATCGAGGAATTCGGTGGGTTCGACGCGGGCGGGGGGGACGGTGGAGAAGTCGATGGAGTCGATGGGGTCGATTGGGTTGTTTTCTTTGGGTTGGGTGTTTTCTTTGTTTTCTTTGTGTTGGGTGTCTCCCTTTTCTGTTTGTGGGGTGTCTTCCTTTTGGGGAGGTTTGGTGGTGTTGGATGTTTTGTTGGGTTCGTCTGCTGTTTTTGTGTGGGATGTTTGGGGGGATTGGTCAGTTTCGGTCAATTTTGAAATTTTAAGTTCTTGCGCTGTGGAATCTTCCTTTTGAGATGGAGTTGGAAGTGGATCCTTCGTTGATGGCGCACCTGTTTCCATCATGAATGATGCATCCTTTCCCGTCGTTGCAGAGGAAGTGGTGTCACTCTTATTGACCGCATCGCTGACCCCATGATCGACACCCTCCTTCCCTGCCTTCCATTCCTTTACCCCCTTTGCTCCTTTTACCCCCTTTGCTCCTTTTGCCCTCTTTTCTCTTGCCTCATTCAAATTCCGATTCCACCCCTTGCGATACTGCTCCCACACCGTTGGACCCTCAAACACGCTGTGGTCATTCCATGAGTCCAGCATGATCTTGACTTGGGATATCACCTCTTGCAACTCTTGTACCTCTTGCTCGTCATCATTTAAACTGTCATTATTGTCATAATTCTCGTCGTCCTCAGAGGTATTAGAGGGGAATGAGGTACTGCCACAACCTTCCACAAGAGCATACGCCAACCGTTCCAACAACGGGGGCAAAGCCCTCTCTCCGAGGGTATTTCTCAACTCGGCGGATTTTTCCCACGTATCCAAATTGGAAGAATTGGAGGTATTGGAGGTGTTGAAAGCATTGGAGCTAGGATCATTGCCTCCCTCGGGTGCATTCTCTGCACCAACCGAATTGACGGTGGGACAATTGGAAAGAAAAACTTGATGCAAGAGTTTGAGGAGCAGGATGCATCGTGCTGCCACATCCCTCGCCTCGCTCGACCCTCTCGCCCCCTGTCCCTCCGTTGCCTTATTTATAACATCTGCAACTGGTGCAGTTGGTGCAGCTGATGCAGCCGTTGCAGCTGACCCCAACGAATCGGAGGGAAGATCGGGAAGAGCAGGAATCGCCAACGCCATCCCCTCCGCAAGCCCCCCGCACTTCTTTCGATTGAATATCATCCAACTCGCCAATGTTTGGCGAGTCTCATTGGAGACGTTGTAGTGATTCCATACATTGGTAATATTGGTAATATCGGTAATATCGCAAGAGGGGGAGGAAGAGATGTTGCCTTGAGACAATTGAGAAAAGAGCGGGGTGAGTTTGGACAACAGTCGCTTGGCGTACAGGGATGGTGGTTTGGTGCTTTTCGCGGTGGTTGCATCTTTGGTGGGTTGGGATGATGGAGCGGATGATGACGCAGATGTTGCCGCCGATGGTGCCGATGGTGCCGATGTCGCCGATGCTGTTAGTGATGTCGATGGCGTCGTCGTCACTCCTCTGGATGTCGCAGTGGATGGATCCCCTTCCGCGAGAGTTTTTGGAGGGTTGGCTTCGGTGGACATTGTAGGTAATTATCTTTTCATGAAGTTAGTTAGTAATTAGTAAGGCAATTAGCAAAAGATTCGGAGAGGTTCAGAGCAAATGAGCAAGGAATGAACCGCCATGGATCATGGTCTCCGTTTTCTACTCGGTCCTTGCTTGGTTTACTTAAGTACTAATGAGGACAGGTAAGTAAGTAAGTAAGTAGTGTAGTATTAGGGTACGAAACTGTACAAACTCGTACACTGGAAGAGGACGGTCTTTGATGGCCCGCCTAAAAAAGACCGTCTATTGAGCTATTCAGTAAGAACGTAAGAGTATTGTACCTACCTGCTGTTGTAAAAAAGCTCGACAAGTTGAATGCCACACTACTGAAAAGTTGGATTTTTCTACCTAGATTTATGGGATGACTTTTTCACTCATTCTCATCTTTCTTGTGTTTCAAGGGTTTTGAAAATGGCCAAGTACTTTT